>OY804559.1:21594621-21669387 GCA_963680865.1 Spergularia marina
TTTGAGCGAGTAAAAGACGAGGAGAGATCATTTTATGAGTGTTAGTTGCGGATTTTGATGAAATTTCAAGTGATCAGCTGGAATTGGTCCTAGAATTATGCAAAGTTTGTTACTTTTTGTATGGGATGATTCATTTTGGGTGGAAATCTAGCCCTTTTGGGGTTTGTGCCACCATAGGGATTTGAGCGAGTAGGATCACGTAAGGCGAGGATAACTCTTCTCAAGGATCGACTTGGAGTTAATTGTCTTGCCATTTCGATGATTGTACTGATGCAAGGTTTATTAGTCAAGGGTTTGAATCAATGGCTAATAGCCAAAATTTTAGGTTTTTTTTTTGTTCTCCTAGTACTTAGAGACTAGAGTGTCATACTCTTGTTTTGATGCCATTGAGTTTCCCATCGGAATTCCCTGAAATGAAACCCTCCGGATTGATTTTGTATACATCATGTTCGGCCTGAGTGCTATTTGGGGAACAGAGGCCTCGATTAAGGTTGGTGCATTTTGCTGGACTATGGTGTTGCATAAGATTAAAACTGATGAGGGATTGCAGTGACTGTGGTGATAAACAGGACTAATCGTTTTGTTTTGAGTGTTGAAAAGAGTATGGGTGTGGAACATCTTTTCCTTCATCATCAGCTTGCATATGCTATCTGGCGAAATTAATTGGGATTTGAGATGATCATTTATTCGACGGGGTGTTCTAATTCTTGTCCTTTGGAGGGGGATCAGTGGTCGCTTCTCTGTTATCGACTTATCGTAAGTATAAGACTGTATGATGGTGCACCTTTTAAAAACAAAGAATAGGACGGTGCACACACGAATTCTACGTTCTCATGTTTGCCTATTCGAGTAAATATTCGCTTTGAGAGATGATGGGAACACTAGATAGTTTGCAAATAGGGGTGCATGTCAATATGATAATAGCTTGGGTGATTTCTGTGTCTCCTGAGCATGCTAATGTAACTGTTTGATCTCTCTGTCTTGCTCATGAACACAAAAGCACTGTATTATCTTCTTCTTTTCATCAAGACAATTGCTTTGGTCAGCTCTTTAAAATTAAATGTGGACTCTCGTAGCTGGTTACAGTTACAATATGGACTGTTGTCTGGCCTTTTATTTAAACCATCACTATACTATATTGATCACACTAGGGTTTGTTGATGCAGAGATCTGGGCAATACAAACCTATCTGGACACTTAGTGCCCGAGCTTGGAAAGCTTGAACAATTACAGTATCTGTAAGTGCTCTTCCAATTTTCTGTTTTGGCTGAATTAGGTGCATCAGAATATTGGAACTTTAGATAAATTTTGCCTGTACTTGTTGATCCAGGGAGCTGTACAAGAACAATATTCAAGGGTCCATTCCATCTGAACTTGGGAATTTGAAGAACCTTATTAGCTTGGATTTATATAACAACAACATATCAGGAACCATACCTGCGGAGTTGGGAAAGCTAAAATCCATGGTCTTTCTGTAAGTGTGAGATATATTAACATTGTAGTAGAAGTTTGTTCAACTAAATTTCAAGCTTATATGTATATAAATTGCCATAGGGGTATCTTAATTATTTGTCCTTTTCGATGTTTTGGTAGGCGATTGAACAATAACCAATTAAGTGGCCCAATCCCGAGGGAGTTGGCTAACGCTTCCAGCTTGAAAGTTGTGTAAGTTTCCTGAGAGAGCGGTTCATGCTGATTGTTTTTTAAACCTTGTGCTTCTTCTAATTCTTGTTTATTTATCTTATCTTCAGGGATGTTTCCAGCAACAATTTATGTGGAACGATTCCTACAACAGGTCCTTTTGAGCACATCCCTATGGAGAAGTAAGTTCCTTGCTTTATGCTTTGTTTCTAGATTCCTTTTTTTTTTATTGGCGCCAGTAGAATTTTTGTGGCTCTGGGATGCTGGTGGACTGTACTTATTTTATAGTCTTTATTACTGTTGTGTTACAGCAACTCAACGCTTGAAATAGAATATGGTACTCCGCCTGAACATTGATTGTAACTTGTTGGATTGTTAAATGGTTCATCAGTGCTTCAAGGGATCTCTGTTGTGTAGTATGCTAGGAAGAATAGTTGCTTTGAGTAAGTTTAATGCAGCATCTTCTTCATTGTCTGCCATGTAGTTAGAAACATCTGAACAAAAGTGGTGATGGAAAAAAAAGAGATTTAAAAGAAGCTAGAAAAAGTTTATACTTTGTGGAGGTTTTTGATTTTGATAAAAAAAGAAAAAACAAGGTAAGATTTTGGGATAGTTGTGAAGCTTTTAGTGATGGTTTGTACTCTCTAGCTGATAATGTGCTCATAGAAAACGAGTGAGACTCACAACTGGTTCATTGTCTGGCCGTCTCTATGGGGCTTTTCCCCCTCTTTTGACAAGAAGACTCTTTGAAGATACAATCTTCACTTTGTCTGAGAAGGTTCTATGGTCATTTAATGTTGTCTCATTTCACATACGTTGGTTTTTGGCTATAGAGTATTGAAGTGATGAGTGCACAATGTCCTATGATGAGAATAACAGCTAACTTGTGAAACTATGCTAGAACTTGATCCTTTTGTTGTACTTGTACCATTTTGCTCAACTGTTCTGAATATTTGAGGAGATGCAGTTTGATTTAGCTTTTTTTTTTTCCGCGTTCTCACTCTTGCCATGGTTTGAAACTTTTCCCTCTGCAGCTTTGAACACAACCCGCGACTGGAAGGTCCAGAGTTGATGGGGCTTGCAACATATGATACTAACTGCTGAATATTGATGTCCATGTTCGGTCTGCAAACTTGCCCTCTGTCAAGGCTTTGCTGTCTAAATATATATAGTCTACATAATGTATCGTTGTTGCATGTAGTAATGTAATGTGTAATGTAAGGTTGTGGCAACCAAGTGACGAAGTGCTCGAAGAAATGTCCCTCTTTCAAAAAGAGAGAAACATCTGCTTGAAGTAAATGTAATGTGAATGGAGTTTCTATCTAATTATTGTTGAGCACAATCGTCTCCCAATCTAACCCGACTTACAAACATCTGCAGAGCCTCCAGATTCCGTGGGTTAAAATGGTCCTGACCTGGATGGCGTTCATGTATATTAGAATTGTCACGCCAACAGGTGGTTCTAGTCCTAAGTTGGGGAGGAGGGATGGGGGGAATGACCATTTGGGAGTGTGGGACTGTGTCTCACCAAATTTGGGTGAAAATTCGCGAAAAAAGCGCCCTAAAAAACCGGATTTGTTTTAGTTTTCAGTTTGGAAAAAACCGATAACTGAAGAAAATGACTGATGACTGATTGACTGAAAACTTTCACATGATCAATAAGTAATTTGGTGGCAAAACCTGTAATACTCCTTGGAATTAATTGGAGGATACGAGATAATGTGATAGCGACGTAGTGTTACGACTGATAATTTAGGAAAAATTTCTAATTTCTACCTTTTATATACAAAAACTTTCAAAATCCTACCTTATTTTTAAAAAGTTTCAAAATTCTACCTTGTAAAACATTTTTTTATCAAACTCCTACCAAAACTTCTACTCCGGCGTGTTTGACTCTATTTTCCGGCATTGACCTTCAACTTGACGCGATTTCCTTTGATTTATTTCGTATTCCTTCCAATTTCTCCCTCCAATTTCACCTTCTTTCACCTATTTGCCTAATTATATCACCTTTCACTCCAATTTGATCTTCTCTCTCCTATTTCTCACATCTTGCGATCAAAGTGGAGTCCAATGTGATATAATGTGGAAAATAGGAGAGAGAACGTGAGATTGAAGGAAGAAATTGGAGGGAAAACGAAACAAATCGACGGAAATCGCGTCAATTTGAAGGTCAATGCCGGAAAATAGAGTCAAACTCGCCGGAGTACGAGTTTTGGTAGGAATTTGATAAAAAAATGTTTTACAAGGTAGGATTTTGAAACTTTTTAAAAGTAAGGTAGAATTTTGAAAGTTTTGGTATATAAAAGATAGGGGTTAGAAATTGATCCGATAATTTATTTTGTCAAGGCCAATGTACCTTGGGCATGTTATAATTTCCCCATTGGCACTATGCATCAATAAAATGTCGTTTGTTTGTTACAACTTCATGGTAGGGTCCAACAGTGCATAAACTGATAAACATAATTTCTGATTTTTCTGAGTCATATACTCGTATTCAATAAAAAGGGTAATGATATCGCCCCTACATGCATAATTACAAATAATTAGAAAATAATTAGAAAGGAGATGGCGTGGGAACAGTTGATATGGACCGTGGATTAATGCCCGCGATGAAAAAAGAAAATGGTTATAATTGCAAATAATTAGAACTAGTTGAATTTTGGTGGGTTTTTTTAATTACATTTCAGGGGTTTAAAATGGCTGAGACTAGAGAGGAGGCATTGTTGTTGGAACAAGAAGTTTACTACTATGAAAACTGCCCAGGTTGCAAGGTTGACAGAAGAAAAGCAGAAAGTCTAGACATTCCATGGCTTCACTTCTCGTTTATATGGATTATAACACTTTGTGCTGGTACGTAATTTTACCACTTTTTCCGTAAAAGAATACAAGTCGTTTTTACTTATCGAGGCAACTGTGCAAGTACAAAGAAAATGTAAGAAAAATTTGTTCTTGGTTGGTTCCTACTGTAGAAGCTGAATCAAGAAAATATAAAAATTGGAAGGATATCATTGTCTTTTTCTTTTGTCTGGTTATAAAAAATTTGGAATGTAACCTTAGTTATCATGATTGAACCTTTAGAAATTGTTTTTTTTTTTTTGAGTAAAAGTGGTTAGATTAAAGTGTACTTGTATTTTTGTTGAGTGAGATGGTGTTGGAAAAAGAAAAAAAAAAAACTCTTTGTGTTTACACGTAAGGGTAAGGCTGTGTCCATCCGATTCCGGGAGCTTTTGAGGCACAGTAATAATGTGGTCGGGTATTGGTGATAATAAGATGGTGAATACGAATCCAATTCTAAAATTTATGGACAAGTTTCACTAGATTTTTGGGGTATTTCATTGATTTGATGTATCATATAAAGGATGGGACTGTAAGTTTGGATTGATATGCGCCTTAGGCCGAATTTTTATGATTTGAATCTCCTACTTTTAAGTGTGTTGCATACATATGACTTTTTAGATGATGAATCATGTTAGCCGACCCCAAATCATTTTGGGAATCGGGAGTTATGCTTGGTTGTTGTTATTGTTATGTATGTTAAGTCTGAAAGAATTTTCTTTTGATGTAAATGTTACAGCTTTGCCAATATCATCCATCTTTCCATTTCTTTATTTCATGGTATGTACATTATTTTACTCTAGTAGGTCATTCAAATGAGGCCTATGTACTCCATATTTGCAGTTGGTAATTTTGGTTGCGAATCTTTTGCTCTCATTGTACTGCAATGTATGTTAGGTCAGAGATTTCGATATAGCAAAACGAGAAGAAGATGTGAGCTTTTACGCGGGCTTTGAGGGTAAGTAGAGTTCAGCTCCTTAACGTGTTGGACAAGATTATCAAAGTAGTTGCACTGCACTGATAGTTTTATCTATGTTGAAGGGTCTGCATTCATGGTTGGAAGATTCATGACATCTCTACTTTGGGGCATGGTGGCTGATCGCTATGGTCGAAAGCCTGTCATGATCTTCAGCACAATGGCAATGTCAGTCCCTGAGATCTGCTCTATTTTACCCTCTTGTTCATGTTGCAGCCGATTTTGGTATCTTTTTCTATGTCCACTTTAATTAGCAGTTTCGGATCCCCATCTCATTTTACACGTATGTTATTGTTAGAGCTGTATTCAACACGCTGTTTGGCCTGAGTACAAGCTACTGGATGGCACTTGCTATGAGATTTCTTCTTGGAGCTTTCTGTGGAATACTAGGACCAATGAGGGTACTGTGCACTGTGTTTGTATGGTGCGGTACTGCTGTATGCTGCGTTTCTTTCTGTGATATATTTACTAAACCGGTTGCTTCTTTTATTGTCCAGGCGTATGCCTCAGAGGTTAGTCGTAGGGAGCATCAAGCACTGGGAGTGACCATGGTATGAGTAAAACCTTTGTCTTAGTATTGCTGTTCCTTATAATGTACTGTGATGGAATTCATTCATTTCAGTTGAGCTCATCTTGGGGCATTGGTTTGGTCATAGGGCCAGCTCTCGGCGGCTATTTTGCACAGGTGCATTAATCTTCTGTTTTTGTATAGAACTCTGATCTGTTTTTCTACACTGAGATATTCTGCATCAGGCATGTAGAAACTCCATTCTCTGTGTTTATCTATCACACAATTCTATCAGTTGATGGCATTACCTTCTAGCATCCTTTGTATGGCACCGTTTTCCTTAGAGTGTATTCTGCATACTGCAATTCTAATAACAATTTCGACAGCCTGCAGAAAAATTTCCAAATATATTTTCGCAGGAATCCATTTTTGGGAGGTAACTACAGATTATTCTCCAGTGTACTTACTTCATGTTTCAAGCTGTGATTCACTCAATTGAATGATCAATTGCAGGTTTCCGTACCTCCTAGTATCTTTGGTGATTTCGGTCTTTGCATTGTTCGTGTTTGTCATCTGCTTTTGGCTCCCGGTATGTTCTCTCTGTTTCCCTTCCTCCATTGTCAACCCCTTGATGTGTTCACTCAATAGTTCCATTGAACTCCCTCTTTTTTAGGTGCAAGCACCATTTTATTGTTTCTTGCTCCAATAGACTGATGATAATGGTATGCTTTTCGTGATATATGTTGGCATCGTTACTGGCTGCAGCTTTTCTTGTCTTGTAGACCATAAAATAGATTGAGTGGTAAAGCTGTGCTAATGATTACATTCCCTAGTCTGGAGCATAACTATTTCCTCACAACTTGCTGGTGAAATGATAATTCCAGTACTAACAGCATTTTCTTTCATAGGACAGAAAGGCTTATTGTCCGAAACCCTATCTTTGTCTCTTTCCTCACATAAAAAGCTAATACCAGTATACAACTTTATAATCTAAATGTCTCTTTGCAAGTCTGATCACATTGCTAATGTGGATTTTTGATGGCAAAGACAAATGGTTTACTGACTGAATGTTCTATTTTGAACACTTCTGTCCGAGACTATAAGTGCTCGTGCAATTTAGCTAATGTGTCTGTGCATTTGTGTCGGGTTTTGGTTATATACTGTCTTCCACAGTGTTTTGGAGTAGATATTAGGTTGAAGTTACTATTGTTACTGGCAACAAATTATGGCTTCATCTGGTGATATGTGCCCCCCCCCCCCTTCTTCTGTTTAAATGCATCTTGTTGCTGACTGGTCAAGTGTTGTGGCAGGAAACCCTGCACTCGCATCATGTGGAAGATGCTGCCAAGTTTGCCTCAAATGATATCGAAAATTCACAGAGTACCATAGGAGGAACTTCAAATTCCTGGCTAAGTCTTCTAAGGAACTGGCCATTGATGTCAGCTGTCATATTATACTGTGTCTTCCAGCTGCATGATATGGCATATATCGAGGTGCTATATTCAGGGCTATCCAACTTGCAAATCTAAAGAAACTGTTGGCATACATTTGTGAAGTGTAACCGGATTGAATGTGGAATGTCTATATATTCTGTCAGATATTCTCTCTGTGGGCTGTCAGTCCCAGGGCTCTTGGAGGATTGAGCTTTGCAACTGAGGATGTTGGCCAAGCTCTTGCTGTAGCAGGTATACAGACATTAGTTTCATGTCATCTTGCAGCTCTTGACCTATGGTTGTACTCAGTATCATGTCTCTTTCATAACATAATCAGCTTTGCATGCCAGTGGAACTGCTAAATGTCTACTGAGTGCTTCGTATGAATGTTTCGAATCATGAACTTTGAGGGTACTGATCTCCGTTAACATGAAGCTCTAAATATCTGACATGGTCTTGTTGTTGATGACATCTGTGCATAGAGTTCACATATGTATCATCTGATGATCTGCTTGTAATATATTTCTCTGATGCGCTCTTTACTTAATTGATTGCAGGCATTGGCTTGTTATTCTGTCAAACATTGTTTTACCCTGTGTTGGAGAGATCCTTTGGGGCAATCCCAGTTTCACGTGTTGGAGCGGTGTGTCTAGACTTTCTGAGATAATCATACATGCTATCACGAAGGCTAGGCTGCAATCTGCGACATCACACTGATTACTGTTGGATTTTTATTTGCAGGTTCTTAGTATCGTACTGCTGTCATGTTATCCTTTCATTGCTAAATTATCTGGCAGAAGCCTGTCACTTGTAATCGACCTTGCTTCTGCGCTGAAAAATGTGCTTTCGGTATGTGCACTAATCTGTCACTGATAGATATTTAATCAGCTGTTAAGCCTGTCACAATGAATTTTTGCTTTATGTGCTAATAGGTTTCGAGCTCTTTGAATTCTGTAGCTATAATTTGAGTAGTCATTTAATCTCTCTTGTTATACAACAGATTTCCATCACAACAGGATTATATCTCCTGCAAAATAGAGCTGTGGTAATCTCTTCTCTCTGCACCTGATGGTTTTTGTATCGTGTTTCTTATCATTGGCGAGTTGAAATCAATTTCTCCGAAATTGTTTCATCAGGAGCAAAGACAAAGAGGAGCTGCAAATGGACTCTCTCTGTGTATCATGTCCCTCTGCAAAGCAGTTGGCCCTGCCTCAGCAGGAACCCTGTAAGGCTTCTTCAAGTTCTACATTTCAACCAATTGTTGATCTTATGACTTGTATGTACGCGAATGTATGCTGTACTGATTGAATGTTCTTACTACTGTCTAATAATATTGTGCAGTCTTTCTTGGGCTCAGTCGCGCCAGCATGCCAGTTTTCTTCCAGGTATTTCTGTGCTAAGCACCTTAGAGCTTTCGGGTTACCTAATCTGTCATAATGACACCATGTTCAGTTATTGGTACATTTTCCTTGCAGGAAGTCACATGGTGTTCTTCATACTAAACGTGGTCGAGTTCATCGGGTTTCTGATGACTTTCAAGCTCTTCCTGGCTAAGCCAGCTCACGAATTCTGTTAGTTCCTAAATTCATCATGGCTTCAAGTTCTACCGAAAGCAGGCACATTCTTCATATGCCACAAACTTAACAGAAAAATTTACGGTTAAGTTCAGCTCCGTGTGCTGAAATATTTACTCGACACAAGTAAACTGATCGTCATATTGTGTTGGACACGCGAATCTAACAGTTGCGCGTGTAATACATGTACCTAACACAATATGACGTAGATCCGTTGATTTTGGTCGCAATTAATGTGCTTTCATCTTCAATAATTGTACTATGATATGCTAGTCTCGATCACTCATGAGTGGGAATATAAAGTTGGACAACTTTTGTCACAGGACAAAACAGGTACTTTCTATAAAGAGGCTCAGATGGGGCCCCCAAAGGTTCCCATGGACTAGGAAATGACACCAATTTTGGATAAAAATAAGCTTCATTTATGACTCAAGTTTTACGATGAATGCCAAATATGTCATTTGTGTGTTTATTGTCACGTGAAGCAGAAGTGAGAAGGGTTGGATATGTGAATCTGTGATTGATAGAGGACTCTAGAAGATACAATAATTCATTGATCTGGTCCAAACTTAAAACCAGAATGAACTATGAAGTACTTCTACGTAGGTCGAGAATAGAGATTGAATGTTGGTGGATGAGCTTCATTTATGACTAGATAGGAATAGATACCTTTCCAATTTAGGAGAAAAACGGTGAAATTAAATTAGCAACTTTTATTTTTGTGATTCATAAAGTCTCATAAAAGACGGCATCTTAATAATTTATATTGAGAGACTATTATCTTGTGTTACAAAGTGACTCTTTTTACCTTGCTTGTAACCACGATAATAATTTTAGTGATCGTATTAGTTTACTTTTACAAATCACATTATCGATGATTTTGGAGGATCCCATGATATAAAATTAGTTAAAGTTAATAAGTAACCCATTTGCAAATCTTAGATTAATTGTCGAGGTCCTTAACTAAAACGATTACTAAAAGTAGTATAAGCGTCACTAATTATATTAACGGGGTCACGATATAAATAACATGGTTGGTCGCTCAATAAATTATTGAGAGGCAGTCTCTCATAAGACCTACTGAAAATTGAGCTCTTTGCTCACATAGGAATACAAATTTTCAACAATTAGGCATAACAGTTATCTAGTGACACGAACAAATAGTTCGATCTGGTTTTTCTACCTAATTTCAGATGTGAAATTGAAATATGCAAGTTACGTATGTTAATGTACTCTTTGGTTAAAGTCTTCAAATACGAACTCAATAGACTATGGGGCTATATAAAGCAATAACCTCCCTCATATCGTTTTTCTTTCCTCAAACTCCAAATGTGTTATAAGCCCATTCGAGTCTTACATCATCTCGATGAATATTCATCAATACACTACTCATGTAAATCTAAATTGTTCTATCTTTATTTGAGTTTAACACGTGACGGTCACACATACGCATGCGTCAAACTAGCGCCCGCGTGCGGCCGTCGTAAACAAAATTCGCTTCTCACTTTCCCTCTTTTGGATCATCAATCCATCGTCATGCATAAATTGCCACATGATAAAACCCCTCAAATCTTCCGTATCAAATTTATGACCTAAGATTGGTGGGTATATAATCCCAAAATCTTATGAGAAATAAAATACGGCACGTCCAAAAACAACCAAATTCACAGGCAAATTTAACACTTGAAAAAAATTGTCCTCATATGTAGGAGAGTAGCGTAACGACGACATTCTCCTCCTCGAACAACGAGAACCAAGATCCCTGGATTTTACCCACATTTTCTTGTCCTTTTTAATCATTAATTTTATTCCATTATTATTCCTAATCCAAATTCAATTTTATTATTTATATAATTGTTATATTCCACAAACTATATAGTATATAAATACGAGTAAGTCTTATATTTGTTGTATGTTTTGTTACACCTCTTTATTGTAACGGTGCATTTAAAACCTGACTTTCATTGTCATAAATATACATATTTATTGATCATTGATCATATACCATATAAAGAATTTCAAGGTTATAAATACAATTTATTACTTAGCTATTTTGTAATTTTTAAAGTTAAGAATTTCAAGGTTATAAATACAATTTACTAGTATTACTTAGCTATTTTTAATTTTCTAAAGTTTAGAATTTTGTTGGGTTTTTTTTTCTTTCAATTTTGTGAGGATTGCAATAATGGCTGAAAATAGAGAGCCATTGTTGAGTAAACAAGAAGTTTACTACCATGAGAACTGTCCAGGTTGCAAGGTTGATAGAAGGAAAGCTGAAAGTGAAAAAATTCCATGGCTTCACTTCTTCTTCATCTGGATTATTACCCTTTGCGCTTGTATGTAATTTACTACTACTTACTAATTTTTTTTACTGTTCATTTTATTAATGTGCAATTTTGGGTTGTTCTAATTTGATTCTGGGTTTTTGAGATAATTTGTGTTTGTTGTGTCAACTTTTAGCTGTTTTTTCCTTGTTGGGTTTGAATCTATTCATGGTATACTTGTGAAAGTTTGCTTCTTTTTGTCAAGAAATCAAGTTTTTCTTAGGTACATTTATGCTTGTTTATCTGCATTAACCATGTTAATGGTAAATTCACCTTTTTTTTCCCATACATAAGAATTTCTTGATGGAATTCATGACAATGTTGCTCTTGTTTTTGTTAGGATTTCTAGTTGTCATTGAATTTGATCAAATATTTTGAATGGTGGATTGTCACTTTATTCAAGACCCCTATTTCTACATCTTTTTGTTTGGAATGTAACAAGTCTTTACCTGGTGGTTAAGATCGAGGATTTGAGGTCTTGGGCACGTTGAGTCCTTAGGTTCCAACCCTCCATTCCCCTTCAAAGTGTATGCTTTGCGCTTTGTTTTGGGATCAAAGGACAATGAAGTGTTGGTCATTTGATCTTCAATTGGTATCTACTATGTATAGAGTCAGTTCATGTTCTCCTTCCCTTGAGTTTTTTTCCTTCCACCTTTTTATTTTGATTGGTCATGTATGGTGGGTCGGGTTATTGCGAGTTTGTGCTAATGAAAGGGTACTAGGACTTGTTGGTTACTTAGTTCCGTGTGGAGGTGTTGTCCTAACCTTGGTTCTTAGGATTAGAAAAGTTGGGACTTGAAAAGAAGATTAGTGACCTTTTTCTTTTGTCTGGTTATGAAAATTTAGGAATATAACTTTAGTTATCATGATTGAATCATTGTAGCTTTAGGAGATGTCTGTTAGGCAAAATCTCCTAAAGTAAGGCTCCACATATCCAAACATTCACACACCTATAATGACGACATTTTTACTTGATTTTTGTTGAATGATGCCATAGTGATGCCAGAAAATGCAGTTTTAAAATCTGTGGTATACAAATTTCAGTAATTTTTCGATATATTTCTATGAAAGAATGTCACTTTCGAAATTTTTACTGGGGCAACGGCCCTCTTACCCCTTACTTTCTCTGCCAGAGGTTGTCTGGTTGTTGGTAATGAGTAGTATTCATCAAGATTGGACCTTTTGCTTCACTAGACCTTGTACATACAGCATTGAAGTTTAACTTTCAGTTTATCTTATGCATCTTATGTTTAATTCTTGATTCTCTTTTCAGATATCTTGAAATGTGTCCTACTTTGAGTCTAAAAACTGTCTTTTGATTTAATTGTTACAGCTTTGCCAATATCATCCATCTTTCCGTTCCTTTATTACATGGTATGTACATTTTTTTGTCGAGTATATCATTCAAAGGAGGCATCTTACTCCACATTTTTGCAGTTGATAATCTTGGTTTTGAATTCTCTGTTTTGCTTTAAGCATCTGATTATTGTATTTTATTGCATTGCCTTGTATGTCTTTAGGTCAGAGATTTCAACATAGCAAAACGAGAAGAAGATGTTAGTTTCTATGCAGGGTTTGAGGGTAAGCAGAGTTGTGCTCCTTAAGATGTTGCACATTATATTCTAAGTTGTTGAATAGCTCTGATAGTTTTGTCTATGTTGAAGGGTCTGCATTCATGGTTGGAAGATTTATGACTGCTCTACTGTGGGGCATGGTGGCTGATCGCTATGGTCGAAAGCCTGTCATGATCTTAAGCACAATGGCAGTGTTAGTTCCTCATAATTCTCTCCTTTCCTCTGCTGTTCATGTTCCAACCCATAATGTTGGGTCTTTTATATATACACTTTAATTAGGAGTCCTCTCTCACTTTACATCTATGTTCTTTGTAGAGTGATATTCAATGCACTCTTTGGCTTGAGCACAAGCTACTGGATGGCTCTTGCAACAAGATTTCTTCTTGGAGCTTTCTGTGGGGTACTGGGACCAATGAGGGTATGTCGAGTTGTCCACTTAACCTTCTTTTACGTCCTGCTTTTGCTTCATACTATGGCACTTGATGTTACTATCTCCAATTCTACTAGTGATACTAGCTAGTGTTGACGGATGACTATGGCACTGATAGTGTCTCTTGAACATGTATGTTGTCCCTTACAACTGCCATAATTAAATCTACATGTACCTGATTTATGTCTAGGACTGATCTCAGCATTTTCTAGGCCTCTTGAAACTCACAAGTCGTTATTTTAAACCCTTGCTTACTGTGACATCCTTTGACATCAGATGAAGTCAGTGATTCTACTTTCTAAGCTAGACTTGTTCCTAAAGCCCTTTTAGGTGCAGTAATATTCTTCTAGGATGTTTTCGGGACAATGTGTCAATATGCAAATGGAGTAATCATCAGAGAGAGCTCACTCACCACCTGGGCAAGATCAACCTCCTTGAAATCCGAGTGACAAGGGTTGCTAGCTGGTTGCAAGTTCATAATTCATGCTTTTCTTATGCCTATTTCTTTCGATAGTTTTCCAAGATTAAAGGTAGGTATCTATGGCATTTCAGGGGGACTGCCATGAGTCATTTGGACTACATCTATCTTTTCGCCCTAATTTCAGTTGTTAGGGTTACAACACCAATTTCATCACAATCTTACAATCTCTATTACCTATTGATCTTGCCCTCGGTCATTCTTATGCTCTTAACCATTGAAGCTTCCAATGTCTCCAACTAGTTTCTTCCCTAATATGATTACTTAACTGTTACTTTTTGTTATCCAGGCATATGCCACAGAAGTTAGTCGTAGAGAGCATCAAGCTCTAGGAGTTGCAATGGTACGAGAACAGCATTTCTCTTATTAAATTCATTCTGTATAGGTATATCTGATAGTGTGGTACATGTATTGAGTTGAATTTTATTTATTTCAGTTGAGCTCTGCATGGGGCATTGGATTGGTCATAGGCCCAGCGCTTGGTGGCTATCTTGCACAGGTGCATTAATCTTCTATATTTGTATAGAGCTCTGATCAGTATCTGTATACTGAAAGTATGCATCAGGCATCTAGAGACCCCATCATCATTTTGCTTGAAATATATTCTGACGTTTTTATTACCATTGCCACAGCCAGCAGATAAATTTCCAAATATATTTTCGCAGGATTCGGTTTTCGGGAGGTATTTACAGTTCTTGTGCTGTCCTATGTTGTAATCACTTCATTCATGCTTCAAGCTCTAATTCAACATAAATCATTAATTGTTTCTTGGTTGAATGATCAATTGCAGGTTCCCCTACTTCTTGGTATCTTTGGTGATATCAGTCTTTGCATTGTTTGTCTTTGTTATCTGCTTTTGGCTCCCGGTATGTCCTCTGTCTTTTCCCTTCTCCCTTTTTCGCCTCTTGATGTGTTCGCTCAATAGTTCTATTGAACTCCGTCTTTTTAGGTGCATTGTGTACTATGCTGTGGATATTGAATTGTTTCTATCTTTGAAAGATCCATGATAATGGTATGAGTTGTGTGAATTATGGTAGCATCATTACTGTCTGATGGCTTTCTGAGCTATTGAACTATTAAGTACTATGATCGTTAAGGCTGTGCTGATGATCTCTTGAAGCCTGGAGCATGACCAATTTGTTACAGAAAGCTGATGAAATGATGGTTGTGGACAATATACTTTCTTCTCCAGTGTTTTGTTTAGGGGTTGGAGTTGAAGTTTACTATTGTTACTGTCAACAGATATAACTGCTTCTTCTGCTGCATCTTTTTGATGACTGGTAAATTGTTGCTGCAGGAAACCCTGCACTCACATGAGTTAGAAGATGCTACCATGTTTGCATCAGATGATATTGAAAAATCACAGAAGACCAAAGGAAGAACATGTAGTTCCTGGCTCAGTCTTCTAAGAAACTGGCCTTTGATGTCAGTTGTCATATTATACTGTGTCTTCCAGCTGCACGACATGGCATATATCGAGGTGCTGTCTCCTAATGACTGTCTGATGTCTTTAGCAACTCAAGCTCTTATCAAATTTAAAAGTTGGCGTAGTTTTATCAGAGCACTTTAATTAAGGAAAATATATTGGGAAAGTAAGATGGTTGGCTTTGCCCTTACAAAGAAACCCAGATTACCTGAATATACCCTCATATTTATACTGAAAGTCCAGCTTTTACATCTTACAGCCATGCATATTTATATTGAAAGTCTTATTTGTTTGAATGTGGATATTATGTTTCTTTCAGATATTCTCATTGTGGGCTGTCAGTCCCAGGGCATTTGGTGGACTGAATTTTGCAACTGAAGATGTAGGCCAAGCGCTTGCTGTTGCAGGTATACAGATCGTTTATTTTGCCTGTTTACGAGTATGATGTACTCAATCTTCATGTCTCCTTAACATAATTAGTAACAAAAAAAACTTTCAGTGATTTTTTCACTTCACATTGAATTAATGATCCCTATATCTAGTGGGACTGTTAAATGTCTAGTCAGCGTGCTTAAGCTTGTCCAATTATGGCAATGACTGCTGCAAATGATTTATTATGGGGGTGCTGAGAGCTGTTAACATCAAGCTCTAAAAAATTGAGATGGTCTTGGTTTTACTGACATCTGTGTATAGAGCTCATATATGTATTATCTGATGATCTGCTTAGGTAATTCCCTCTGATGCACTCTTTTCTTTATGATTGCAGGTATCGGTTTGTTATTCTGTCAACTATTCTTGTACCCTGTCTTGGAGAGGTCTTTTGGGCCAATCACAGTTTCACGTGCTGGAGCGGTATGTCTAGACTCTTTGAGTTAATCACACATTCACGCATTGCTATCACGAACTCTACATTGCAACCTGCAATATGATACTGATTACTGTTGGTTTTTTGTGAAGGTTCTTAGCATCGCTCTGCTGTCGTGTTATCCTTTCATTGCTAAATTATCTGGCAGACGTCTCTCACTTGTGATCGATCTTGCTTCTGCACTGAAAAATGTGCTTTCGGTATGTGTTTTGATCTGTGAATGAACTAACGACTTTGCCATGATTTACTGCTTTAAGATCTAGTAAGTTAATAGGTCCTTTAACACTATTGCTGTAATCTCTTATTTGTGCAACAGATTTCCATCACAACTGGACTGTTTCTCCTGCAAAATAGAGCAGTGGTAATCTTCTTTCTGCACCGGATGTTTTTTCTGTATTTCTTTCCTTACAGTTGGTTTGTTGAAAATCAGTTTCTCTTTAATTCTCATATCAGGGTCAACGACAAAGAGGAGCTGCAAATGGACTTTCTCTGTGCATCATGTCTCTGTGTAAAGCAGCCGGCCCTGCAGCAGCTGGATCACTGTAAGGCTTCTTAACCTTTTTGAAGTATACTTTTGTCTATGTGTGCGTGCTGCGTACTGTGGGGATTGCTAGTACTAGTAAATTAGGTTTCTTTACAACCTCATGGATGCCAACAATGAATGTCTGAAGTTCTAGATCATTTTCGCCTTTGGCATGTCCTTACCACTTCTATCTTACACGGTTAAAATCACTATTGTGCAGTCTTTCCTGGTCTCAATCGCGCCAGCATGCTAGTTTTCTTCCAGGTATGTTACTCGAAACACCTTAATCTTTGGTGTTTGTTAATTTGTTATGATGACACCAAACTGATCCACTGGTACATACCACCTTGCAGGGAATCACATGATCTTCTTCATACTAAATGTGGTCGAATTAATCGGATTGCTGATGACTTTCAAGCCTTTCCTGGCCGAGCCAGCTCAAGAATTCTGCTAGTTCCTAAATTCGACATGGCCTCAAATTCAACCAAAGATTAGTCTCAGTCTTCTTCAGTAAGCAGCAGGCGTGACTACTGAGCGCAAGTATGACTGCAAAAACAACCAATCTGTCATATCAGGGCTTCATTTGTTCAACAACCGATTAGAACCAGGCACATTCTTCAACTTACCAGTATATGCCAGAAACTTAACAGCAAATGTAGAAGAGATCATAGTGGAGTTTCGTTCAGCTCCTTTCTAGATGCATAGTTTTACTGTTATATTAGTTGTTAGCAACTTAGCAATGTACTTCTGTACAATATAACAAACATGAATGAGAATTAGCCATGAGCAGAATGCAAATATTTACAACGGGGTAATTGATAGTTAATTTGCGTGAAATTGTACGAATCACGACTACATAATGTGTCCACAACCACGAAAACCTTATGACCAGGTTTTAGATAAACTCGTGAATTTTAGAGATAAAGTGATAAACTTGCGAATTCAAAAGAAGTGCAAAGCAATGTAAAAATAGATTTTCTTATGAGTCGTTTCCGCTTGAAATTGTACGAATCACGACTTCCTAATGTGTGCACAACCACAAGAACTTATAATCAATCTTAAATTAGGTCGTGAAATCTAAAGATAAAAATGTAAATATTGATTATCGTAGGAGTCGTGTCCGCGTGTCGTAAGGCCGTAACCCTTTGGTCAAACGGTATTTAACGACCTGACTAACTAATACTCAGACAATGAAATGTCGTCGCATCAAACTCAGCCCGAGTCACACTCACTTTCAGACTGAGTCGACTCAGTGAGTCACTCGATCCTCAGAAAAACTCCATAACCAAATCATCCACAGTGAAAAAACATATAATTAGATAAAATTTGGTAACATGCAAAAATGGTGAATCCAAGAAGAAGTTCATATGGTAATAATATTACACAAAGCTTAGAAAACCAATCATTTTCTCTGTCCTCAATCCTTAGCTTGTTGAAGAAGCCTCAAGCTTTTCCTGTCCTGCTCACAATCTTCATTTTTCTGACATGGGTTTCTCTCAGATTTCAACATTCTTCTCAGTTTTCTCTTCTCTCTCAAAACCCAGAAATTTTGAGCAGAGAAAATGACATGAAAGTTAATTTGATTAGGTTTTCATCATCCCAATTGTCTAAAGATAAAAGGGGTTGGATTCTTGATCCTGTTTCTGCTGCGCTTTCTGCTGGAATTTCTGGTATAATAATTTTTTTTCTATTTTTTGTGTTTTTAATTATTTTTTAGGGTTGAAATTTCAATTTGAATGTTGTTATTATTGTTATTTTTATGCAGAAATATTGTTCCTTTAATTCAGAATTGTAATCATATTATGCATTTTATTATAAGAAATTTGTGTACTGTATTATGATAATTCATACAACTGATTTTGGGGGTTTTGGGTTTGTAATACTCATCATTGAACTATGAGGTTGCAAAAGTTGATGACTTTTTCCGGAAGATACTGTAATTTGAACCAAAGGTATATTCTTTGATGAACTTACAATAGTAATTCTAGCACCAAATTGATGCAGAGTATGTGGCTGAAAATCCCAAAAATCAAAGACAATAGTTGAGAATTGAATTAGGCCAAACAAAGGGCAATGGTACCGATTATCATAGGCGGGCATCAAAATTAATTTTCATTAATGGAATTGGCGGTTTGTATGTATATGGCTCGGTATTTTATCATGGAGTGATTTGTAGTTGTCATGTATTTAGTGAAGAGTCGGATGGATAGGAATAGGGTGGAGGAGTTGATTGTGTTTTTTACTGTTGTTATACATTTAGTTGTTCGTAATTGTAACTCATGAGGTTCCTGTTATTTGTTTAGGTGGGGCTGTGAGTTGCGATTCAGTTCATGTTGGTGAAATTCGGCCAGGAGGTATGAGAGGGAATCACAGGCACTATACTTGCAATGAGACATTCGTCCTCTGGGGTGCACGTATCAAATTTAGGGTAATGCTTATATTTTTTTTCTTGGTATGAACTCCCTAGCGATATAGCTTCTACATATGCTGGGCAAAGTTTTAGTTTTGACTCGAACTGCATGAACATTCTATCTGATTCGAAATTCTGTCTAATTTAGCATAACTATCTTCTTGTTTACAAATGTGGAAGCTCTAACTACAAGATTTGTAAGAGTAGGAATACTGGAAGTTATTTTAAATCATCTTTCACCTTGTTCTTGTGTAAGTTGTTTGTGCACTAACTCATCTGCATTTTGCAGTTGGAGAACAGTGAAGTAGTTGACAAGGGTTATGCGGAAGTGATAATTGGAGCAGACGAGGTTGCTGTTGCAGGTAGCCCAAGTGGGACAGCCCATGCTCTGGTGAATGTAGATCCTGTAAGGACGGCATTCTTTTTGGGGTGCCAAGATGGCATTCCTAACTACAACAGTTCTGGCACTGCTTTTCGCGTTTGGAACGATCTTTAACTATGTCATCTCCTTGTGCATTCTGATTTTGATTTTGTTATTATTTTTTTTTTCCTGGCTAAGCGTGTGATTGACTGACAATAATCATCATGCTTCTGCTAGTTATTCCGTGATGCTGTGAAGCATTTCTTTTTTCTATTAGAGATTTAGGTGTTTGAAAAGCCTGTAGCATGCTGGTTATTAAACATTGTTCAGCTTCGCTGCAAGTAATTTTTGTGGAGCTGAAGGCTGGTTGATTTTGCCAAATTTGAAGGTGGTGTAACTAGTTTGGATTAATCTTTTGTCGTGGAGTTTTATTGTGGTCCTTTGGTCTTCTTGATTGTTTTTTTGATTGCTCATTTCTGGGGCCTAACACATCATGCTCATTGCTTTATGTTTTAGATGGAGAAGGGTTGCTATCTTTCGATTTTTGTTTGACTCTCTCTTCTGTGCTTTCTTTTTCCTGGTTTGTTAGTCTTAGCCTTAACCTTCTTGTTGAAGCTGCTCTGGTCCATAATGATGACATGGAAGAGAGCGTTACAATGGCTCTCTTTGCGAGAGATGCTCATTTATCGATTTGACTTCAGTCCTAACATTATTCAGCTCATGATTGATTCACCTGGCCTCCTTATCCTCATGGGGGCCAATGTCAGAGAAAACGCTTAGTAGCCAGTCGGATGTCCAATAAGATGTACCCTGAGAGTGGGGACGGTCCTTGTTTTTACACCTTAGGTAGCATGGAATATTGGAATGTCCTTCATACCAGAACATGTCTGTTGACTCGATGCAGCAATTATGCTTTGTGATCACGACTTGCCTGCTTGTATGTATCTAGCAGTGTTTTCTTTCCCTATTTAGATACCCCAAAGAAAGGCGGAAGTACCTACTTCTGTGCGCTCCTTTCTGAAAGAAGAGTATTACTTGAAAGGGTGTTGGATCGTGTAGATGCCAGTCACGGACATTGTGCGTACAGTTTATAAGAGAACTAATTGTCGCAGGAATTTGAGCTGTGCAGCTACTGCATACCCATTAAGGCCATTATCTTCTTGAGCAGATGGCGATAATGGCTTGGTGGACTAACTGACTAATTAACAGTGGAGGTGGCTCTCAGCCACACTACTCAGATGGTTCTGCTGGTGCATGGGAGCCTAATTCCGGTATTGTGTGATGACAATGATGTCAATTTTTTATTTTTATTTTTTATTTTCGTAAAAAATAATTGGAATGAAGATATGATGCATTTTTTTTTCTCTTTTGTCAATTTATTTTGTGGTTAGTAATTTGTTCTGGTGACCAATTGAATTATTATAATCATATCTCACTCTTGCTGCATTGATGCAAGTGTAGCTTGACTTTTACACCATAACGAATTATTCAAATTGGTAAGGTGCCATTCAATAATTTGGATTGCATGAAGTTTTGCGGAAGATCTTGAAGTTGTCTGTTGGGTTGACTTCTATCATCATAGTTTTTTATTTTAATACAGTATTATCTTGGATTCAACGTACGTGAAAAGGCCTGCCAGCCGAAAGGGATGTACTTGTACTTGTTTATAAAGGCATATGTTATGTTATGTATGCTATGATTCTTTAACTCTTAACAGATTACAGGTGCTGCATCAGTCTCAAAATGGCGAAGGAAGGTAAGAAGATGGCGGTCTTTGCTGGGTGCACCTATGCGGGCACTGCAGCCCAACTGCAGGGAACCATCAATGATGTCAGTCGGATGCGTGATGTGCTAATTCAACGATGTGGGTTTGACCCCAGCAACATTGAGTTCATGATGGAGGGACCCAACTCCAATGTCATGCCTACAGGTGCCAACATCCGATCAGCTCTAGATCGGATGTTCAACAGGGCTGAAGCTGGGGATGTCCTGTTTTTCCACTTCAGTGGTCACGGGACACGGATTCCTAATGATGATGGAGAAGATGAAGCAATTGTGCCTTGTGATTTCAACCTTATTTTAGGTATGTCATCATCTCATCAAGAATTCTTGTGTTTACATTCTTTTTTCTTCTGAACTTTGTTCTGTTTTTGCGATGTTGTATTACAAGTTGGATTTAAATATTTTGACAATGGCATTGTTCGGCAGTCGTAAAGTTTCTGCATTGTCATGTGTCAGATGACGACTTCAGGAAGCTAGTCAGGGGCCTGCCCAAGGGAGCAAGGTTCACGTTCATTTCAGATTCATGTCACAGTGTTGGCTTCATTCGGAGGGAGGAGCAGCGGTTTTGGCCTCATTCACCCTATCTTTTCTGTCCCAGCTACTTTGATGAGCGGCCTCGTCCGCAACCTATTCTCGGAAATACCACATACACAACCCCTCTTTCTGCTGCTCTTGTTGCAGCCGTAGCTGCTGCCTCGGCCGCTGCTACAGCAGCCTCTGATATAGTAGCTGCTATCTCTAACATAGGCGCCGATGTCGACTCTGCTGCTGCTATTTCTGCTGCTGCTACTGTCGCCTCTGCTGCTGCCTCTGCTGCGGCCTCTGCTGCTGCCTCTGCTGCGGCCTCTGCTGCTGCTGCTACTGCTGCCGTCGCTGCCACAGAAACTACCAAGTATGCGGCCTGTACTACTCCTCCTTGGAATGGAAATACCAAATATGTAGGCCCTGGGCCGCCGCCTATTCCACCTCCTCCACCAGCTCGCAAGGGATATAACAAATACTATTTCTCCACTCCCCCTCCTCGTCCCCCACCTTTCCCTTGTCATGGAAGAACGAGATTTTTTCCTCCTGCACCCCCACCCCCTCCTCCACCAGCCCGTAAGGGATATAACAAATACTATTTTTCTAGTCCCCCTCCTTGTCCTCCTCCACTCCCTTGTCGTAAAAAAATGAGGTTTTTCGCCCCTGCACCCCCGACCCTCCAGCAACGTTACACCCCTCCCCCACCTCCCTCTCCTCTTCTGTATAGTGGATTTAACAGTTACGTGGCCCTTACAACCGCGCCGCCGCCTATTCCTCCTCCCCCACCAGCTCGCAAGGGATATAACAGATACTATTTCTCCACTCCCCCTCCTCATCCTCCTCTCCCTTGTCGTGGAAAAACGAGATTTTTTCCTCCTGCACCCCCACCCCCTCCTCCACCAGCTCGTAAGGGATATAACAAGTACTATTTTTCCACTCCCCCTCCTTGTCCTCCTCCTCCACCAGCTCGCAAGGGATATAACAGATACTATTTCTCCGCTCCCCCTCCTCATCCTCATCCTCCTCCCCTCCCTTGTCGTGGAAAAACGAGATTCTTTCCTCCTGTACCCCCACCCCCTCCTCCACCAGCTCGTAAGGGATATAATAAGTACTATTTTTCCACTCCCCCTACTTGTCCTCCTCCACTCCCTTTACGTGAAGAAATGAGGTTTTTCGCCTCATACACCCTTCCCCCGCCTCCCCCTCCTCTTCCGTATAGTGGATCTAACAGTTATGTGGCCCCTACAACCGCGTCGCCACCTATTCCTCCTCCTCCACCAGCTCGCAAGGGATATAACACATACTATTTCTCCGCTCCCCCTCCTCATCCTCCTCCTCTCCCTTGTTGTGGTAAAACGAGATTTTTTCCTCCTGCACCCCCACCCCCTCTTCCACCAGCTCGTAAGGGATATAACAAGTACTATTTTTCCACTCCCCCTCCTTGTCCTCCTCCTCCACCAGCTCGTAAGGGATATAACAGATACTATTTCTCCGCTCCCCCTCCTCATCCTCCTCCTCTCCCTTGTCGTGGAAAAACGAGATTCTTTCCTCCTGCACCCCCACCCCCTCCTCCACCAGCTCGTAAGGGATATAATAAGTACTATTTTTCCACTCCCCCTACTTGTCCTCCTCCACTCCCTTTACGTGAAGAAATGAGGTTTTTCGCCTCATACACCCCTCCCCCTCCTCCCCCTCCTCTTCCGTATAGTGGATTTAATAGTTACGTGGCCCCTACAAACACACCGCCGCCTGTTCCTCCTCCTCCACCAGCTCGCAAGGGATATAACAAATACTATTTCTCCACTTCCCCTCCTCATCCTCCTCCTCTCCCTTGTCGAGGGAAAACCAGATTTTTTGCTCCTGCACCCCCACCCCCTCCTCCACCAGCTCGTAAGGTATATAACAAGTACTATTTCTCTACTCCCCCTCCTTGTCCTCCTCCTCTCCCTCGTCATGGAAAAACAAGGTTTTTTTCCCCTGCACCCCCAACCATCCCTCATTGTTACACCCCTCCCCCTTCTCCCCCTCCTCTTCCTTGTTGTGGATTTAACAGATACATAGCCTCTACTCCATCTCTATCACATGCTCCCTGCCTGCCATATTGTAAGACAAAATATTTGCCTCATGATTTTCTATTACAATATATGAAGTCTTTAACTAACCAAGATGCATGCCACGTGGGAACTCTCCTGGGGACGCACTTTGGACGAGATGCAAGCCCAAAGTTCCAGTTTTCTCAGGCAGAAAAGCTTGAGCTAGATGAAAAGCTGCACCCAGACATGAGCATTTTTCTGAGTGGATGCAAGGTTGGTGAACTAGCTGTGGATGTTGCTAATGGCACAGACACATTTGGGGCTCTCAGCAATGCTGTTCAGCTGGTTCTCATGTCTCGGAATGGCCCTATTAAAAGCAATCAGGAACTTGCCATATCGGTCAGAACAACCTTGCAGGGACTGGGAATCAACCAACAGCCCTCCCTTTACTGCAGTGATAACAATGCTGTAGTGGGTTTCCTGTCGCAATCTGCATAGCTACTACCAATGCTATTTTGATATGTATCTTCGATTTTCAGTGTGTGCCCTTCATGTTGTTGTAAGTATATCATTCTGAACTATTTCAGAGAATAACAAGTGGTTCTGTTTATATGCACTTGGTGTACATGTACTCCCACGTGATTGTGGAGCTGTTTAATGAACTCTGTTCTTTTCGCTTTCTATAGAAAGATTTGGCCTTCGTAAGTACTAGTAATGATCTGTAAACTGACAGTTTCCAAACCTTTCACAGTTTTTTTTATCAACTTAAAACTCATCTGCGCTGCTAAGCAGCTCAGGATTGATGTCCTGTGGCATGTATAAGATCTGTTGTGACTGATCCTGTAAGCAATTGTTCGTGGAAATACATGTTTATCTGGTCTTGACGAAGTACATCTGATCATGTTTATTGGCGCTTCTTATCCATTATATATGTTTCTCAAAGTTACTATCTGCTCTTCATGAAGTACATCTTGTCATCAGGATCCTGTTAGTATGATCACTATTGCCAATTTGTCCGGCAAGCATCTGATACCTAACTAGCTTCATTTTTTAGTCATTTAAACTTTTGCTGATACCTGTTGAATATTTTCTGTCTTTTGTCTTCAATTTATCTGGTTTCTCCCTGCTAGGTCTGCACCTGTATTCCTTCACAAACTCACAGAATTTGTCAGAGTAGTTTATGCCAATGAACTGCAATTAATGATACCGGCAACTGTTTCCGGGAATCTGTTCTGGTGATCCATTACCGGAATCATTATTCAGCACAGAATAGTTATAACTTACTAATTAGTTGATAGCATCTATATCTGCTAACTCACTAATGCGTTGAAGGAGTCTTGCTTGTTTATTTGACAACTTCAGAAGCTGATGCTGACACTTTCAGAAAAAAATGATGTGTATCTTCTTTTGCTGATGTTGCCCCTTAGATAATTTCAACCAACATACCAGTATTGCTGGTGGGAGTTCTTTTCCTGAATCGTAGATGAACTGTCCAGAAAAAACTGTATGATTGAATCTTTAGAATTGTGCTTTACGCCTTTATTTATAATCATAATATGATTTCATCTGCCAACATATTAGCCGGCCTGAAATAATGAAAACCAGTGGATTATAACATATGTCATATCTGCATTGCTGATAAGCTAATAAGCAACTGGGAGATGATGTCCTGTGGCATGTATATGATCTGCTGTGACTGGCATCTTCTGTGAGCAAATATTCGCGTATTATGAAATCGTCGTATCTCTATGCTTCAGAACAACATTTGTCTCTGAATGCTCCTTCTAGATTATTGAGATGCCTGAACTTCTGTGTTCTGGCTTTTTCCCTGTTGGGTCTGCACCTGTATTCCGTAGCAGTTTGTATTTTCAGATCTTCAGAATTGTTCTTTACGCCTTTATTTATAATCATATGATTTCATCTGCCAAAAACTTATTAGCCGGCCTGAAATAATGAAAATCAGTGGATTACAATATATGTCACATCTGCATTGCTAATTAATAAGCAACTAGCTAGCTAGGAGATTATGTCCTGTGGCATGTCCTGTGAGCAAATATTCGCGTAACCTACAAGAAATCGTCTTATCTTTATGCTTCAGAACAACGTTTGCTTCTGAATGCTCTATCTAGATTATTGAGATGCCTGAAGTTCTCTATTCTATCTGACTTTTTCCCTGACCTGTTACCTGAGTGCATAGCACTGCACATTATTAAGGAGTGCAGTTTATCTGAATCATTCTCAAGTACTTGATAGGCTGATAAGCTATGACTTTGAATTTGTTTATAATCAGCTTGACAACTTGTTTCTCACCAACTGCTAATTACGACGACACTTTCAATAAAAACGATGTTAGTGTCAGCATAACAAATATCAATAATGCAGGTGGGAATAGTTTTTCCTGCACTGAAATGTCGTGTTGAAGGGTTCGGATTTGGGACAGTATATATACAGGGCTCATCTTGCTGAAGAAGTAAGCAAATTTGAGGCTAAAAATGGCAGAGGAGGGCAAGAAAATGGCTGTCTTGGCTGGGTGCACTTACCAAGGCACTGAATCTGAGCTGCACGGTACCATCACTGATGTCACTCGGATGCGCGATAAGCTAGTATCGAGATTTGGGTTTGATCCCAGCAACATCATGTTCATGACCGATGAACCTGACTCCGATTTCAAGCCTACAGGCGAAAACATCATGGGTTCTCTTACCTGGATGCTCCAAAATGCTGAACCTGGAGACGTTCTGCTTTTCCATTTCAGTGGCCACGGTACTCAAATTCCGAAGGAAGATGGTGGACTCGATGAGGCGATTGTGCCTTGCGATTTAGACATTGTTATAGGTATGTTTTCTCTTCTCTAATCATACATAGACGTGAAACATTTGGATGCAATCGTTACTGTAGGTAGGCCAAAATCTGTCACCAACGAGTTAGTACTGATTTTATGCATTGAAATGTCAGATGATCGCTTCAGGGAGCTGGTAAACAACCTGCCTAAGGGAGCAACCTTTACATTCATATCGGATTCATGTCACAGCGGTGGCCTCATCGACAAGGAGAAGGAGCAGATTGGACCTTACACAACCCCTGTCCAACCAAGAGACAGCAGCAATGAGGATGACCTGCAGCAAGAATACGCCTCAAAGTCCTACTTGTTTAAGCCCAAGGTTCTTGCTCACGATGTCTTCCTGCGACTCCTCAATACAGTCAGAGCTAAACGCGAGGCTACTGAGGAGGAGAAGGAGGAGGAGGAGGACGCGAGCCCAAAGACCCGGCCTATGTCTGTAGCACAGCGGGAAATATATGAGCGTTTGCACCCTGATATGGGCATACTACTGAGCGGATGCCAATCAGATGAGTGTTCAATGGACGTGCGTGAGGTTGAAGGTGACGCCTATGGTGTGCTCAGCAACGCAATTCAGCTGGTGCTTGAGGAGAATGAAGGCTCCATTAGCAACCAGCAACTCGCTAGTTTGGTGAGGAGCAAGTTGGAAGAACAAGGGTATCCTCAGCATGCTTGCTTGTACTGCAGTGATGACAATGCTGCAGCCGCTTTCCTGGGAAGCATATAGCCTACTGCCTGCAGGCATACCTGTTCATGGATTTTCAGTTCTTTTGGGGAACATCATTATGTGATTCCTGATGTACAATATAAGGAAAAAAACTTTGGTAAGACGTTCCTAAATGCTAGGACCATGATGGGGGTTGAAAGTTTGAGGGTCGATTTAAAACTCACCCAAGAACTTTATCACACACTTCATCCAACAGTAGGTCTGTGTTACCTAAAAGTTAGCGTGTTTAATACTATAATGCAATTGATGCTTGATATATACAGGCCAGGTTCTGTTTGATACAGTCATTTGATCATTTCTCTGCTGATCTCTTTCTCTACAAATTGGATATTTTCCTCTAAAACCTGCATCAGTTGACAAGCATTATGTATCGAATTGATTTAAACAATCGAATTTTTATTAGGCTCAAGGCGAATTTAGAGGGCAGACCGAAAATGCATCCACACTATCTTGATCTTAAAAAAAATATATATATATAGGGAGTACTATATACAATGATTGCCTTCGTAGATAAAGGACAAGAAATAAAATAATAATCTTGTATCGAGAATATTGTCTTACGGAGCTAGATTCGCTTCAACCTTAATCATTTTAGTAAGCCCACCTTAGACTGGATCAGGAGTTAGTTTGAAGGTCAAGCCAGAGCCTTCAAGTTTTTCATCCATGAGTTTCTTTATATTTTCTACCATGTCAGGACTAAAATGGTGAGTCCAATCTCCAACCTCGCCTTTCCGAAAGTATGTCTTCTTCTCGAACAGCTTGTTGATCACTCCACTCTTATTAACCTCCAACTCCTTCATATTCTTGATGCTACACATCTCTATAATCTTCGTGATAACGCCTTCGCTTTCCTCTTGGGCCGAAAATGGCATACCTACAAAATCAGCCACTTTTTTTAAGTGAACCGTAGGATCGTCTTTCATGTCCTCGTACTTAAGAAACAACACCTTGTCTGGCCTCTCTAAACTCGTCTTCCAATACCCAAGTACATTTTCGAAAAAAGGCCCAAATGGGAATTTCTCATCACATAAAGCTCGAAAAAAATCCTGAATAGTAGGAGGCCGATAAAACACCCCCATCAACTTCCTCCAAAAGTTTACGGAGAGATACTTTTGTATGACGCTCATCGAAAAGTAATACAATGATACAATCATGTCTAGTGGATTTCGAGTTATGTACAAAACCCGACAATTGGATGTCTTGATCGATTGAGGAAGAGACGTGTAAGGTAAATGCGTACTTAGAAGCCTAGGAGAAGGAATTTCACTAAGGTGGTGTGGTCGAGGATAGACAAATGCGTCACCATAGATATCGGTCTCTAGGCTATACACTAGCTCATGTGGGTGATTAACAAGTAGAGGGCTTTGATCATTTGTGTGTTGTACACGATTCATTATTGCAAAGAGTAGAGACTTGAGCCAAGTGGTGCCGGTTCTTGGTAAACTAGTTATGATGATATCGGTGTCTCGAGCTTGAAAGTGTCGTTGAAACGACAGGACGTTCTTGATGTGGCCATCATGGTACCAAGTACCCTGGTACATCAGTAACTTAGAGCCTATGTATGAAGCTTGTGGTAGACGACGCGAAAGCTGTTGAGTTTCGTCTTTAGACACCAGTGTTTCTTCTTCATTATTATTTGTGTGATTTTGATTCATTGTAGATTGAATTTGTACGTTCATGTTCGTAGTAGGTTTAAGGATATGGACCTTATTTTTAAAGAGTGTGTTCTACTCATTGATTTGAAAATTATTGCATAAAATATGATATTGAATATGATTTCACACCAATTCCTTGGAAAATAATTTACATAAAATGAGATGTTTGAGTATGATTTCTAAGGTTGATTTATTCATGAAAGTTTAGTTGATTAGTACACTTAATATATTTTATGTCATTATTAGTTGGTCATCATACATTATTTTTTTATGTTCTTAAGGTACATATATAAAAGAAAGTTTTAATTTGACAGTGAAAAGACTGTCTTCTCATCCACCAATGTTTTTCTAAAGTTATAAACTTTCATCATTGAAACAAGTCTCTGTTAGGTGAGAGGTACCATTCAACTAAAACTTAAGAAAATTTCAGCAGAGCTTATTGAAGAAGCAAATGATAATCTCAAAATGACACTGTTTGAGAGTTGAAACGCAATCGTCTTTTAGCTTTATAATCAAGTTTCTGTTTTAAAGACGTGTCCCTATACCTATATATTGGCCGTATCCCTCATTTTAAGACAAAATCTCCGTGTCTCACAATTTGCATCGTAGTGAGTCTGACACTCGTATATGCGACTTTAACCAAACTCGTACCTGAGTCGAATATCATATATAGATTCATAGATTGTAGTATAGCATGTGAAATGAAGATTGAATTCTCATTTCTGACATATATATAGAAATTCGATCAGTTCACTACACAATGCAAATCATAGCATAAATGTATGATTTATAAGTCATATATATGTGGATTAGCACAATAGTCTATATTCTTCGTCTATCAGTAATATATCCTCACCCATTTATTTATCCATGTATAGATATGATAATTAACTGATCGCCAGGGTGAATTTAGCCTTCGTAAAATAGAGGTAGCTTGTTCCTGACGGATCAAGTACTAGTGCTTGTTGGCTGCAGCAAGAAAACAGCATCAGCATTGTCATCACTGCAGTACAAACAAGGATGCTGCTCATACTTGGATTTCATAGATTCCCTTGCACCCATCACAACCTGCTTATTGCTGAGCCGTTCACTCAACTCGGCTCGGTCCAACACCTGCAGTAGTACCGCGTAGCTGAACACCCCATGAGGCTTATGATCTGGACCATCACCATCTTCTGCCGAAAACTCATCACTCTGACAGCCACTAAGTAAGATACCGTAGTCACCCTTCTCGGCCCTGATAGCACGAATTTTATCCTGATCAGCTTCACTGAGAAGGAAGCTTAAGCTAGCTTGGTCCTTGAAATGTGCTGTCATGTGTGTGCCAATGTCAGGGGTGTCTAGGCCTGTGAGTTGCTTAAGATTCTCTAGGATTTGCTCGAGTGGGATGAACCTGCTGCGCCTAGTGGTCGGGATACACCGGCATTTGGTGGGTCTGTCGACGGTCCGATTTGCTCCTTTTCCTGATCGATTAGACCTCCACTGTGACAGGAGTCGGACAGGATTGTGAAGGTTGCTCTCGGGTGCAGCTCGTTTACTAGCTGCCTGAAGTCCACATCTGCAAAAAAAAAAAAATGGGTGACGGCGTGACGCGTACGATTTTGTAATTTGTACGATCAATCGAAGTTTATAGAAACGACTCAAAAGTTATCGTATATATCATAGACCACGCAATTCAAATAGCAAATTGCTAGAGGTGTACAGTGTAGACACAATTAATTTGTCTACAGTGTAAAATTGAGTTAGTAGCAGTAAAATTGATGATATCGGGGTAGTAAAATTAATTGTAATGAAAAATTTAGATAGTAAAATTAATTGTGTGAATAGTAAAATTTTGATGGTGTAGTAAAATTATTGCTGATTGTAGACATTTTTGAATGTCTGATCTACACTGTAGATCTCTAGCATTGTTCATTCAAATAACTTTGTTATATTGTATGCCTATATACACCTTCCTAAATCCTAATATCGCTTATTCGATTTTAATTAAGAAATAATATTCACCGTTTTAACAGCATTTACGTAAAATTATACTAGTATGCAATGAATTAATTAGATATATGCATGTGTGCATGTTAAATGCATTATTAGTAGCTATTATTTAATGAACCTGTGATTAAATTGAAATCAGTAGCCACAATAGCTTCATCGACCCTATGAGGCTCATGTGGCTTCAAAGAAGGAATCAATGTGCCATGACCACTGAAGTGAAAGTAGAGCACATCACCCTCCTCGGCGGCTTCAACCATACGTTTGAGCGCACTCTTAATGTTAGCACCCGTAGCCATGATCGAGGACCCTGGTTCATCAGTTAGGAGCTCAATGTCCTCTTCTTTGAACCCGAATCTCGACACGAGTACTTGTTTCATAGATACAACATCATTGATGCGACCCTCCAACTTCTCTTCTTTTGGTCCGTTAAAATAGTTGCACCCTGCCAAAACAGCCATTCTTTTCCCTCCATTCATTATTATGACTTAATGTGTTAATATGTAATTAAGTAGATAATTGTCGATTCGATTATTAAATTTCGATCTGATGAATACGCTTGACATATGTTACGCTCTATATATATTTATACCCCTAGTGTGGGTAAACTATTTGCTTATTATTCTTTTGCTGAGTTAAAAACGTGTTTTAAACGCGAATAATAGCTAGCGCAAACCGTTTCTAGTATAAACGAACCATAATAAGATTAAGAATTTAGGATAGCGATTTTGAGGAGCTAGTAAGATAGTTGCATACTCAATAGCAATGCAAGTTAGCAACTGACATTATTGCTTAATTAGAAAGGCTTAAGCAGCAATTTAGGTCAATAGTATTAATTTGCAGGGTGTTACTTATTAATAGTAACAAAACTATGTTGATCGATGATGATATTGTACTCGCAATTGCAAATAAGAACACGAAAAATCAAAAATGAGTATTGGTTGTACTATGTATTATTATGTATTGGTTGCGTAGAAGGAATTGAACATTTGTTGAAGTCTATTTCAATCGACTGGTAATTGGAATAATTCTAAGTGTAGAAATGTAACAAACACGGCAAACAGATTAAGTAATACTTTAGCATATAATCATATTTGTTATACTGTAATTGTCTATGTAATTAATCACATTCGCCATTTTGGTACGCATACGTGATATAGTGATAGATTGATAGACAAAGGCGAGTTATTGATTACATGTACATTACAAATTTACAATTGCTGGTCAAATTTATTAGTAATCACAAATTCACAATAACATACAAGCGAAATCGAATGACGCCATAATTAATCGTCGTGGGATTTCATATTCCACAACAAGAAGGGTGCATTAGCATTCTCATCACTGCAATACAAGCAAGGGTGTTGCCCACCAAGACCTTCCTTTTTAAGGGTCTCCCTAGCCAGCATGACCACGTCCTTGTTACTAATCGCGCCATTGTGGTCCTTAAACACAGACTGGACCGCGTAGCTGAATGCGCCATGGGCCACCTCATTTGGCCCATTGGCTGGCATATCAGCAGAGGTCTCATTTGTCTGGCACCCACTTAATAGAATGCCCGAGTCCGGATGATGTGGCCCGAATAGTTCATCTAGGTCCAGTTCAGGAATGCGAAATTTTAGACTTGCGTCCTCACCAAAGAGGGCGTTTAGATGCGCCCCAATTTCGGACTCAACCATGTTTGTGAGTGAAGTCAAGTGGCTCATTATAGATTCGTATTCTATATTCTTTTGCTTGGGTTGTTTGATATCCAATGTCTCCCCTTCGATTTCACGAGGTAATGAATTCGGTCCAATTTGCTCCTTTTCCTTGTCGATCAGCCCTCCACTGTGGCATGAGTCCGATAGGATTGTGAAGCTTGTTCCTTTTGGTAGACGATTCACAAGTTGCCTGAAATCCACATCTTTCGACACCAAAACAACGTAGAACACATCAGTCGATTAGATAATCAGTTTAGAAACTACGGAAAATGAGACAACGTCACCTAAGACAATCACGAACCACAAACGAGGATGATAATCAAATTGAGTGTATCATGATCGATAGAAACGAAAACATAAACACATTGAAGTAAATTTTGTGAAGTCGAAATTGACAATTATTATTACTCACCAGTGATGAGGTTAAAGTCACAAGGAACAATAGCTTCATCTTTTTTCAAGCGTAACTTAGAAGGAATTCTAGTCCCATGGCCACTATAATGAAAAAGCAGGACATCCCCTGCTTCAGCTTGATCGATCATGTCATTCAATGCCTTCTTTATGTTTACACCAGTTGGCAACATTCCTGACCCTTGGCCATCACCATGGTCCGTAAGGACTTCAATCCTACTCGATTCGAACCCAAATCGTTTTTCAAGCAACCCTTTCATAGCAACAACGTCGTTGATGCAACCGTGTAGCTCATACGCGGTGTTGGGATAATTACACCCTACTAGTACAGCCATCCTCTTCTTTCCATTCTCCATTTTCGAAATCGAAATATAACAGATTATAAAGTTTGATTAATTATTGAAGTAATGATATATGTTTGTTTAGCATATGGTGTTCATATATATAGCTAATCATAACGTGTGCCGTGAAAATTGAGTTAACAACTTATGCAAGTAAGTCACTCATTGTCATAGCCATATTATTAATGTGAAGACCTCTCTTAGAAAACAATGGTGACATTGCTTTATTCTCTCGTTCATACATAGTATTTCTTGCTTCTAAGCTTCAATATTTATGTAGAAAGGTTGGTCCAACATTTTTGCGTTGCAACAAGCAATCGCTTGATATAGAATTTAATGCACATAATCTAAATTTATACATTGCATATTTAATTTCTTTGATGGGCGTTTTTTTTTTCTTCGTAAGTTACTTATTCTTTGTAACAATTAACGCGTCATTTTCATCCTGAATTTTTATGTCCAGACATGTTTATTTCATACACTAGACCAATAATAAATAGACATTTTTCGAATGAACGTATTATTTGAAAGATCGTTCTTAAGTTTTAGCTCGAGCAGTGGTAGAACATGTTTCATGTACTCAATTGTATAGGCAGTTTTTTTTTTTCCTCAAAACGGGGTAGATAATTCATGATTACCCTTTATTTAATTAGTTACTCCGTATTATGTACCGTGTATGTAACATGTCTTGAGACATGTAACTTCAATAAATTTGTTGTTCAATCAATGAAGTGCAATGCTCATTAAAGTAAGTACAAAAACTCCTATTTAGTGATCGCTATTTTATGTTCACAAAGTCGACGACAACTTCTCATGAATTTTGATAATTTCATAGCATAATAATTTTATGTTAGAAATCTAAATCACAAAATAGTAACACGGGTTTCTTTCTTAGTGATACAATGGAAGTGAAACTAAAACAATCGTACATGGTAAAACCATCTAAGCCAACGTGTGAGGGAATTTTCCCCTTATCTGAATGGGATCAAACCGGTGTGATCACCCATGTCCCAACGGTCTATTTCTACAAGCCCTCGAAAGAGTGGGTTGCATCCTCCAAGTCCATAATAGACGCTTTGAAGGAGTCATTGAGCCATGTATTAGTCCATTTTTACCCATTAGCGGGCCGTGTTAAGTGGATAGGTCAAGGGAGACTTGAGCTCATTTGCAATTCAATGGGTGTCGAGCTCACTGAAGCCGAGTCTGATGGACAATTGAGTGATTTAGGTGATTTCACGTCTCAGACTCACAAATTTCAAAATCTTATTCCTTTTGTGGACTATGAGAAACCTATTGAAGAGTTGCCCTTGATATTAGGGAAACTTACAATGTTTCGATGTGGTGGGATTTGCCTTGGGGTGACAATATCACATTTGGTAGCTGATGGCCAAAGTGCCCTCCATTTCATGAAAGAGTGGGCAAGGCTCGCTCGTGGTGCGCCATTAGAAGCAACTCCCTACATCGATCATGACATATTGCGAGCCCAAGCCTCGCCAAGGGCCCATACTCCGTGTAACAGGCACTCGGAGTTTGGGCCTCCACCTTTACTCATAGGTAAAGAGAGCAATCTAGAGGAGCGAATCAAGCCTACCGCTGTCGCAATTCTACCTCTTGATGGAGACCAAGTAAAAAGTTTGAAGTCAAAGGCCAACCAAAACTCCTATAACAAGCGACCTTACAGTCGATATGAAGTTGTAACAACTCACATTTGGAGAAGTGCATGCAAGGCGCGTGAGCACCACGCACAACAACCAACATCCTTAGGGTTCTCGATAGACATGCGTGGTCGCTTGCACCCGCCATTGCCACCTAAATTCTTCGGTAACGCGATCCTAGACGTGGTGGCCTCGGCTAAGGCAGGGGATGTTATGGCACAACCCTTAGGCTATGCTTGTAGTAAAATAAGGGAGGCACTTGAGAAAGCCAACGACGACTATGTTTGGGCCAACATATGGTTTTTTAACGGGCAGCCCGATCTGACCCATTTCCAAGACCTACATGCCCGAAAGGGGGGTGACGACGGCCCATTTTATGGTAACCCAAATCTTGGGGTGGTTAGTTGGTTGACCCTTCCGATTTATGGGCTTGATTTCGGGTGGGGCAAAGAAATATATATGGGCCCGGGTACCCATGATTCGGATGGTGGCTGCCTTATGCTACCTGGGCCTACAAAGGATGGGTCCGTTAAAGTTGCTTTATGCTTACAAGTGGCCCATATGGAAGCATTCAAGAAACATTTCTACGAGGACGTATGAAAAAATGAATATTCATTTTTATTTATTTTTGTTGAGGAATAAGGAGCAACTCTCTTTTTTAACTTTGTTATATTTTTTTTATCTTTTTTACATTAGCGTTATTAAATTTTCTGCTCTATAAAATTAATAAAATAATGCTATATTTTCTATATTTTAGAATGTACCGAAAGCTGAAATAAAAATTTCAATCACCTATAGAGATTTACTCTTTAAGTTATATTTTTCAAATCAATGTCTCGAATACAAAATGTTCCACTATCAGACTACCTTACATATTCATATAGTCATCTATGTTACACTATTAGTACGCATTTATTCTATTTTCGCATCTACCACATGGATTAATTAAACCACCTCAATTTCGAAATGCAAGTTACCGATTGTTACTTAATAATGTGAAATTTGCAATCTCATAAACGTGACATGGTATGACAATAAAGATATCACGCAAGTGTCAAGACTTACACTTCAAATAATGTGGGTTTCCTCATTTCATGTGTAGTATTCAATTATTATTTCTTTATATATAATGTGAATATTCAAAACAACCATCATGCATGTCCATCGGGAGAGTTCAAACGTCATGTATGTACCTGATTAACAAGATAATGCAGTCCTAACATAAATATTATTATCAACTTTGTTTAGATACGAAAGTTTAAATTCAAGTGATAAAGACATAATGTATATAGGTATAGATTTCGAAAAAAAAGGCATAATGTATACTTCCTTCGATTTAAAGAGATTTTCCTTTTTTTTATTTGCAGTTTTGAGGTGTCATGTTGAGAGTTAATTTTATATCTAATGAATCATTCACTTATTGCAAAAATTAGTACATATTTTTTTCTGCAATGCTTTTTACCAACTCCATTTGGTTTACTTCAAATGGATCTTCTTAGTCTCTAACATGAGAACTTAAAACTGTAAAAAGAAAGAGATATTTGAATCGGAGGGAATATACACTACAAAGTCTACAAATTAATAATGTCACAAATCAGTTTAACAAATAACAAGGTTTTATTACAGAACTTAGTTGATACTAGTGCATGCTCAATTGCCCTGTTTTACTACTGTCAATTATGTAGCATATTTCACGGCAATTAATTAGACAACAATTTTATGAAATTTTTGACTTTTTAGCGGTGTTTTTATAACATACGTAGGAGGATGTATAATAATTGAATATACACATTAATTAAATCAATGGTTTTCCAAGTTACCCCTTTATGACAGTAGTTGTAGATGTAGTATGTTATAATTTGGTGATATTATACATTGTCATAAAGTTCTGCATTTATGTGGCATTATGCATGAAATTAATCCAGTAAAAATGTACGTTTCCAAACATGCCCAATTATCTATCATCTATCTATATATATACATGAATTTGACATAAAAAAATAATGGAACTTACATAAATTTTCCACAAACATGATTTTCCCACCAACAATTCTTATCATATTGACCTTCATCATTCTCATAGTCATTTCATATCATCTCATCCAAAAGCTAAGATTCAAGCTTCCACCAGGCCCAAAACCATGGCCCATTGTGGGTAACATTTTCGGCCTAAAACCGGTTCTATTTCGATATTTCAACGAATGGGCCCAAATTCATGGCCCAATTATATCCGTCTGGTTCGGGTCGACCCTAGACATCGTCGTTTCGAATTCGGATCTAGCTAAAGAAGTGTTGCAACAACATGATTATGAATTGTCTAATAGGCAAAGGGTTGGGCCTCAGGCCATTTTTACCAAATCTGGAATGGATCTCACTTGGGCTGATTATGGGCCTCACTATGTTAAGGTCCGGAAAATCTGCACCCTTGAATTGTTCACCACTAAGAAAATTGGGGCCCTTAGATTTATCAGAGAAGATGAGGTCTCTTCCATGATTAAATCAATCTACAAATACTGTTCAGGTATTTTATTTAATGATATGTAGGAGCGACAATTTATTATTTAAGACGGTCTGGTTAATACCTTATAATGAAATATCGATAAAAGAAGTTTTATGTGAACTTAGTTATACGTAAAACGGTATAAGTGTAACTCATTTTGACATTTTCATGTTACAGGGGAACATAAGGACACGGAAATGATAACTATACGGAAGTATTTAATGGAAGTGTCTTTGAATCACATCACTAGGTTAACATTTGGGAAGAGATTTTGCAATTCCAAAGGAGAATTGGATTCACAAGGACAGGAATTCATTGGCATTGTACTCAACGTGAGGGAGATCAAAAAGCCACCCATAGTGATAGAATTTGTTCCATGGTTGCGATGGATCTCACGTTTCTATGAAAAATCTCTTGATATGCATAGAAATCGCATGGATTGTTTTGCCAAAAAAATTATGAGGGAAGATAACAAGCTTCACTTCGTTGATGCTTTAGTTTCATGCAAGGATGAGTATCTTCTAAGTGAAGATACCATTATCGGACTTCTTTGGGTACGTCCATTTCCATTTGGTGACAATTTTAAACTTTATTAGCGTCAGTTCTCGATGTATTACTCACGAATATTGATTTTATTTCGATGTAGGACATGATCATGGCTGGTATAGATACGATAGGGATTGCGGTGGAATGGGCCATGGCGGAGCTAATAAGGCATCCAAGAGTCCTTCAAAAAGCCCAATATGAGTTAGATCAAACAATTGGTCAAGAAAGAAGCATGAATGAAGATGACATAGTTAACCTCCCATTTTTACAAGCCATAGTGAAGGAAACTCTAAGGATGCACCCACCAACCCCCTTAATGCTACCACATTGCTCTAATGCTAATGTTAAGATTGGGGGTTATGATGTGCCAAAGGGAACAATAGTTCATGTTAATGTTTGGGCCATCGGCCGTGATCCAAATGTTTGGACCGACCCGAATGAGTTTCGACCCGAACGGTTTCTTGAACAAGATGTGGATATAAAGGGCCATGATTTTCGGTTGTTACCATTCGGGTCGGGTAGAAGGGTGTGCTTGGGAGCCCAAATGGGATTGAACTTGGTGACATTGACATTGGGCCGTCTCTTGCACCATTTTGATTGGAGCACTCCCGCTGGTGTTAGATCGGAAGAAATTCCCATGTCTGAAATCCCGGGACTCGTCGCTTACATGGCCACTCCCTTGCAAATTGTGCCTCTCCCACGTTTGCCATCTCACTTGTATAATTAGGTGCGACTCTAGCACATCGAAGTCATCGACGAATCTAGACTCGTATTAACGGAATTCTTCTTATGCAAAAAAAAAAACATTATTTGTAGTTGTTTTTTTCGATTTAACTTTTTTTCGAGTTTTTAAGCGAAATCTATAAATTTCACGACAAGCAACAAAATAAAGGCAAAGAAGAAGGGGAAAATGAATGAGCTAAAGAATGTGTCGAGCTATCTAGCAAAATGCATGTTTGTTTTGATGATGATAATTGACGAGTACTATTGTTGTTTAAATTCTCTAACACTTATTATCGTCTTTAGTTGAATTGAGTTTGTGTTTCAGGTTTTAACGGTTGCTTATATGTTGAAAAGAAGGATTCGATCCTTTACATTAGACAAGTAGTGTTCCTGTTGTTATAGTCTTTTTGTAAATACGAGTAATTCAGAATTAATCGGTATAGAAGCTAAGTGCATTGCTATATACTATTCTCTCTTGTCATACATTCATACATAAGCGGAAAAATAGTACTCGATTCACCCCCTCTCGAGTATTGTTGTCGTTAGACTCTTCGGAATGGACAAATGGAATCCAAAGAATGGAAGCTTTGGCATCCTACAATGTGGCTGGAGAAAAGAAAAAAAAAAGATTGTTGGAGTAGTCAGGCAATGATGAGGTTTTGTTGGTATAGAGGGTGCAAATGACATGCCAGGTGCGACCATATATGCCTAACTTCATTTTGTGTATATGTAAGATGGTCCATGAATCGACAGTGGACATATGAGTTATTATGCCACTCAATGTGGCGCATAGAGTCATTCATTTCAGCTTAGAACGGATGTAATCCAATGCTTGTGAATATATTGATTGAGTTGATACCTAATTTAATTAGGTAGTATGAATGTTTTGAATTGAGTTTGAATCTAATCATAAATCGAGAAGACGATTGTGCGTGGAAATATAACCATTTTCTCATGTTTTCTCTATGCTAGTGTATAGTAGTAAGATTTATGGTTCATTATTATCGTTCATTTCGATCTATTTATCTAGCCATACAATATTTACATAAGTGACTTTTTTTTCTCAAACCATACACCAAGATGTTTAATTAAAGGTGTACAATTGTACAAGTCTACTAGACTATTGGTATCAATAAAACCTTACAAAAATCGATCGAGTTATCGACAACATTATCTCATACAACATCCCAATTAACTCGTTACAATTCACATGAAACATCACCTCGAGTCTAGATCTTAATTCTCAAATTAAACTATTAAACATAATTAATCTCAACAACACAAAAGGGGGCCAACTTAGGGCATGTTTGGCCAACCTCCAACTTCTGCAAAACTACTTCTCAGAAACAGTTTCTGGAGGAATTGGAGCTTCTACTTCTGAAGAACAAATTTACACTAGAAGTGCTTCTCAGAAACTAGAAACACTTTCTCAGTTTTGGGTGTTTGGCCAGTTTTCAGTTTCTAGGACCCAGAAACAATTCAAAAACACTTCAGAAGTTTGGCCAAACACACCCTTATATTTATAGCTACAGCTATATATTGAAACAATTAGCAACTATTGCGAGTAATAAATCACCACAATTTTTGTCCTACTCCTTTATCTACCATAAGTACTAATCAATTCATATCAATTAATCGTAATTAATTAAAGAGCACAAAGTCAAAAGCAGTTTTGTCACTAATCCAACATCTATAATATATAATTGAATTGTCCTCATATCAATAAAAATCTCGAATAATAAAGATAATAGAAACGTCGAAATTTAATTATATCACCCAATAACAACCTAATATTTGTTTGGGTTTTAATCCCCGAGCAGGACAACTACCCTTTATTTATAGGATGATTGATGAACATCCATAAACACAAAAACAAAAAGAGGGGGCATGCAAAAAACAAGAGCAACAAAAAGAAAAAGGCGTATATATATGTGCCTTTGCTCATCATCAGTTAACTTCAGACCCGTTCACTTTTTCCAACTTTATATTTCTTTACCGTTACATATACTATGTATCATTCTATTCACTTCAATTAACATAGTCACGTACGCTTTCCACGCACAGCTCACTGACGAGCATATATGGGATCCAAGAAAAAGAGGCAAGAAACGGTGTCGTTGAGATCATCGTCGATGCGACGAGACTCGGTGGTTTCGGCCACGAAGACCGCCGCCCATCAAACCACCAACCATGTTAGTGTTGGGTGTATGTCCGGTATCTTTCACTTTTTCTCCAAGTATCACAACCGCCGCAAGTTCCTTACTTTCGGTATTTTAGTACACTCATATACTCCATATAGTAACTTTGCTAGTGTCGATAATTTACGCTACCAATGCAAATTAAGCTATCTAATGACTAATGTCTTATATATATACAAGTGTAGAAGAGAGACGTAAAATGGTTTAAATATAGAGAATTATCCCCATTAATTAGTTATTATTTGCAATTGCATGCAAGGTTCATTAACCACACTAAATAAATTAGCACAAAATTAAAACATTTTAATTTGTTATATCAATATTTCAATTATAAGTAGAGATCCTTTCTTTTACAAGTTTAAATAGATTGTTGCAATTCTAAGTAGAATTCTTATAAAATCATATAATTAAAGTTATTGGTTTCAAAATGCACATTGATTTGCTTGGTTTCATGCACAATTGAGATGCTTTAATGAAGATTAACTTAATTGAAAAGCTCTAACAAACATTTTAGGATTTAAATTCGGGTTGAAATACTGTACTCCGTGTATTTTTATGACAGAATTTTTGTATTAATGATTTAACTCGGTTTAATTCTGCTTATTTATATAATTTCAATTTGTATACTTGCAACTGCAACTAGCATTTCTCGTATTTAAACATTACCTAATGTTTACTCCAAGTAGGTAATAATAGAAAGCATCAAGCGCGCGAAGCCACCACAGCACCACCCCAAAATCCGGAAAATGCCACGTGTCAAATTCAAGATCATCAAACTTCGTCAGCTAGAGTAACCATCGAAGTTCCGAGAAGCCCGGTAATTCCGGCGGAGATACGTCGATCATCGTCGAATTCACCGATGGTGGTGGCGCGTTTGATGGGAATAAGCGAAACTCCGGCGAAAAACCCGGTGACGACGGAGGTGGCGGCGGAGAAGAGGAGGAGGTTGTTAGGTGCATTGGAAAAGTGCGACGAGGACTTGGAAACCCTCAAGAGTATTATTAAAGCGGTACGTGCCGTGCAAACGCCGCCTTCGACACCACCGCCCGTGGCGCGTGGCGGTGGTGTGGAGGATATGGAGGTGGAAGGAGAAGATGCTGAGATGGGAAGTGATGAGGGTCCAAGTCCGGTGTCGGTGCTTGATCAACGTTCGTTGGTCACTAGGTCTCCAAATATGTCTTACTCCAAAAGAGCTAGAGAAGGTAAATCTTTACTAAACCCTCTTGTCCTTTCTATTTTAGGAAATTCTTATCATTTTTACTTTTTTTTTTTTTTACTTCATTGATAATTGATAATCACATTTATTAACAAGTATTAGTAAAAAAAAGTTAGATATATATGGAGTAGTCCATATTTGGTATAGTTTAGTTTTAAGATCGAGTACAAATAGTAGTAGATAAAGTTCTATGGATTTTCTAGCCTAGAATGTAGTTATAAAACTTCGGGTAGTAGTTCAATATTCATTTTCGGGGCTACTTGATTCAATCAATCTTCTAACGAGTATTTGCAATGGACAATGCAAGGGAGAGATTGAGTAGTGTTTGCTTTTTGAGAGACTTAACTACAATTTTCGATTTTCAAACAATCTAAATTGCTACCAAAGTACTTAGCAAACTTTCGAGTCTGGTCTAAAATGTAGATGCAACTATGCAAGTGTTACAATTTTCCGGACTTTGAGTAGTATAATACCTCATCAGTGCATGCAAGTTCATATCTTTCGACATCCATGAACTGAGCTTTAACAAAAGATATGGAGTAGCTAATCATTAGAGCAAACTTTTAGTACATGTGTTAGGTTATATCTTCACCACTACTCAAAATGATCTTTTCTAGTCAAATGCAGTGATGGTGCTTCTCTATCTCCGTCTTCTCTTTTTATTAGTTACCACACTTTAGAGTGTAAATTAAGTTCTATGATTGGGAATTTGGGGTACAACAAAATCAGGAGAGCCATGTAGCTCAATTTTTCTTTAAAGGACGTTCTTATCTCAAACTTGTTAACAACATTTGCGGTTATAAACAAAAACTCCACTAATAAAGCCCATCCAAAAGTGATAAATTAGCTTTAGTCCACTAGTAACCCAAGATCTCATACCCCCACAAAAGCACATTGCATTGTTTCGATTATGCAGGGGTCCCATGTCATCTGTAAAGGCTCCAAAGTTATGATTGTCATTGATTAATGGAGTAAGATTTACCAATCTTGTCTTTCACGTATCATGTGAAACAGTGAAAGGAATGTTGGAGACCCCTGTCACTCATGAATCAAGTAATAAGGTCCCCCGAAATATACTATACCAAACCAAACAATTAGCACCATTGCTTGTGAAAGTTCTGTAAAAGTTGCCTCAATAGTACAATAATGAAAGTAACCTATATTGAGTACGAGTATGCTTGAGTTGTCATCACAATTGAAGTTATTGTTACGAATTACAACATTGTTACGTACTTACGTACATGTTTAGTTGTTACGAATGTTATCATATATAGTTCTTGCCTTCTTGGTCTAGCTTGATCCTACTCATAGGCTCATAGCACACTGGCCTCGATGGTGTGTTGGAGAAAATGAGCATTGTGATCGATTTTGCATGACACATAAGTTAGTGTGTACTTGAGGGGTGTAAGACACTATGACTGTATGTGTTTTATTTGTCACGTAACACTAGACCGTTTTTAGTGTTTCCACGTCAGATCTTTACGTTTGAGTAACTGAGGGTTATTACATTGCCCTACGTCAATTTAAAGTACGAAATTATTTGCTTCTGAGGAGAGTGTATTTACAAATATTCCACTATGATCATGCTATATACAGAGAAAGTTGTGCAGCAACAGCATGAACAAATAATAATGCACCAAGAACAACAACAAAGGCAACATTATTCGAGCAGAAAAAGGCCAGTGGAGGAAGACAATGCCATATTCTGTTTTCAAAACAGAGCATCCTTGCAATCATTATTTGTTCCGGTGAAAACTCGAAACCAGTTCAACGTTGTTGCGAAAACTTGCCCTACCGGTCCATGGAGTAGCACAACGAGAGAGAGTGTGATTGAAGTTTGCAAGGATGTGGAATGGGGACAGAGACGAGAGGTTGGGAATGTTGTTTTGTTAGTTCAAGAGATCATTTTTAGAGACTTAATTGATGAAATCATCAAAGAAATGGACTGTTTTCATGTCAGTAGTGCTGCTTATTACGCTCGTAGCTTGCCTTGTGAAGGATATAAGAGAAAGTTGTCATTCTAGCTAGATTCTATTCTGATGTGTAGTGAACAAGTTCATATTCATGTCCGTTTGCCGCTTTTATCCGAAATGATGAATTAGACTGGTTAACTTACCTACAAACTATGACTCATGTACGTGTTAATAATAACTATATTACGCTCTTCTTGTCTTTAGTGATTAGGAAATATTGACACTTTCACATCCAATGTCTCTCTCCATTGAAGGTAATGAATTGGATTGGTTGATTCTACTCTATTAGAATGAGTTATGACAAGGATCATTTTTAATTAGATATTGTGAGTCTGGACGGGTTCTAACATATAATTCCGTCTTTAAGAATAAGCTGATAGTATTAAATAGTATCGACGGGTCTTTTACTATAGTGTGCAATCAAGCTTATTAAAAATTGTTTTCAAATTAGATCAGATTTATTCAAATTAAATCAGATCAAAATTATTAAAAGAACAATCAATGAATCTAATATTCTTCTAGTTATTAATTCGTCTAAATACAATCAATTTATCAATCAATTCAAATCATTCAATTCAAATCAAATCCGACAAAAAAATATGCATCCAATCATGTTCTATTATGTGTTGGAAACTTGGAAATGGTAACAATTCATTATCAAACAAATCATGGAAAGTTAGAAATGAGAGCCAATGAGGAAGGGATTAACACTTCATTCTTGGATGAGAGTGACAATAAAGGGAAATGGACAAGATAGAGAATCCGGAATAGTAACGGTCAACGAACTTAGGAATGACAAGGAATTGGGAGCTTCGACGAACCGCGTACACCGCGTAACGACCGCGTTTGCCATTGGACATGCGAGGAAGCAGCCGTGGTGCTTTGTGTGGATTATTGATTTTTCTAAACCGAAAAAGACGTGGCATCGTTGCGTTTCTTTATGACTTTTTATATTTGGAGCGTTTTAAACTTTTCTCATATCTCTCGAAGAGATGAATGAATCGAACAAAGTTCGGGTAGACAGGCAGCTACGAAGAAAAAACTCAAGTTTAGAAGAGAATTAACATAACAATTTAAGATCAATACGTACAACATTGTATTAGACTTCCTTCTAGAAAAAAACATTGCATTGTGCTACTCAATGCGATACTACATTGAAGATTGAGAGTTACATAGTGGAATATGGAGTATATTCATCCAAGTGATACTCGTTTGAAGTATATATATACAGAGTATATCATTATAACAAAAGATTTGGAGTTTAATTTTGTTTGTTATGTCATTCATGTGATATGTGAATAGATGATTCTAACTTATAAACTTATAACCAATATCTTCACATGGCAAAGTTAATATAGCAGTGCTCTGAAAACAATGTGATCGTATTTACCCGCTCTTTCAATTCATCTCATCCTCCCAATTGGAAAATGAAATGAGTCTAATCCTATAATCCTAATAAGAGAATTCTTTAAACTATCCCCGACAAAGTTACTCTATCTCCCAACCAATAAACCAATCAGTTAGTTGTTCTCCACTCGAACTTTGATGTATGTGGTGCCATAATTATCATAATTTACTTACCTAAGGTATGAACTTATCGCTCGATCTACCAAAATGTCCAAAATTATTTATATCCACTCGATCTTTGAAGAAACAATATTTTTAGTTAATTGCAAGTTTGCAACTAGTCAACTATAGCAAATACTAAAAAAAAAAAAAAAAAAAAGTCGCCAGCCATCCACTATAAAACACACGGCGGTGAGTTGTACAAGAGCAACTGGCAACTCCTCATTTTTTTTCCGACAAATAAAAAAGTAAAAGAAATTGTTATTTTTGTAAAAAAAGGAACAAAAATATCCTAAAAAAAGAATATAATATTATTATACGGCTTCTTCAAAAAGAAGATAGATTTACTTTTGATTTTGGAGAGAGAAATTCAGTTATATTTTTTTTTTCTAGTGAGAGAGAAACACAAAGAAAGGTCGAGAAACACAGCGAAGGGTAAAAAAGGAACAAAAATCTCTTAAAAAAATGGCGGAGCAATTGACAGATGACCAGATCTCCGAGTTTAAGGAAGCCTTCAGCTTGTTCGACAAGGATGGCGATGGTTTGTTTTTCCAGATCTACCTTTCTCTCTTTTTGTTTTTCTATATTTTAATATTATTATATTTTTTTATCGTTCATGATGAATGTTGAAGATCTGCTTTAATTTTGCGTTTTTTGGTGATAGATTTTGTTTTTTGTTAAATTTTTATGCGCTTTTCAGAAATCTGATTGTCGATTTTTTTGTTAAAATGTTAGGGTTTGAGATAGAGAATACCTGTTAACTGTTTAAAGTTTCGTATTGATGAAGTTTTTGATTAGGACGATCTTTGATGATGTTTGTTTGGACTTATTATTGATGAGTTTTCGGTCGTGTGGAAATGAGATTAATCGTGTTGAAGAAGCTGAGCTATGGAAAGGCTAGGGTTAGGGTTGGTTATGATTGATGAAGCGTTCGTTTCGGAATTCTTCGCATTTGATTGATCATTGATATTGTTTGTTACGCTATGTTAATGATTAATCATTGTTGAAGCGTTTTGTTTCGGGCGTTTTCGTGTGTTATTGATCATTGATGTTGTTTGTCACGCTATGTTAATGATTAATCATTGATCAAGCGTTTTGTTTCGGGAGTTTTCGTGTGGGATTGAGCATTGATGCTGTTTGTTAGGCCATGTTCGTGTCCGTTTTTTCGGATGTAGATGCGTCATTTTGGTTAGAGATGAGTAGGTGTCGTGATATTGGTGATGTTATCGCTCGAGTGAGTGAGTGAGTGAGTGCGGTATTTGTGATGTTTGGGTTAGTATGGTTAACAAGACGGTGGTGATAAATTGACGACGACGATTGGTTTATGTCGATGATATGACTACTTGAGTATATCGATTGTGGGATGTGTTTTTCGTTTGCTGACAATGATGTATAAACAAGGATTTTGGAATCAGTTTCGGACTTTTGTTGGGTTAGTTTGTTTGTTTGATCTAAGGATATTTTGTTTGGAAGCTGTCTTTGTGTGACTGATTTCTGATTTTTCATGAGATGCCATTTTTAGTGTGTAATGTTGTTTCGATTGTTTAACGACCGGCTATTTCCTTGTCTGGTAATATGTGTCCGTTTGTTACTGTGTTTGATTTTATTATGGATTTATGGTTAGATTTCACTGTGACAATATTAGGTTCTAGTGTCGTTTACCAGGTTTATTTGTTTCTTTCCTCCTTTATTGGTTCATATGGCAGATTCTTGTGATGTTCGTGTTAGTCGATCCAGATCCTTTTTGGACTGTGATCTGGGACTTTATTGTTGCTGTATTATTGAGAACTTTATGTTTTGTTTGATGGCTGATGTGTGCTAAAGCACCCGTGTGCTGCAATGTTTCATCTGTTTTGATTGTTGTGCCATGTTCGTGTTAGTCTTGGATGCTAGAAAGTTAAGATATATTTTGATTTTTGAGGAGGAACAGACCTCATGTAACTTTGTTGGATCTCGTCCCTCTTTTACGTTCTCTGACCATGTTTTCATACCCTCGCTCTGTTTTTCTTTGCTTATTATCTGCGCAGCCCCATTGAATTTGTGCTCTTTAAATGTGTCTTCATTTGATGGCAGGGAATGGTTTTGATGTTGTGAGTTCATTTAAGTTAGAAGAATAGCGAGACTTTTGTACGTTGTGAGCTTATGACTTTGTCTGTTATTACAGGTCCATCATCTTGGTCGTGTGATAGAACAATTATCTGTGTCACATTGTTTCTTCTTTTGCATGTTTTGCAGTAGTTGATTTTTAGGAAATCGCATCTATGCATATGGCATTGATTCATTTTGGCAACAAGGGCATGTTATACATTTTGTTTTATATTTCCTTATAAGGCGGTGATAATGTCAGACGCATCTGAATGACCATTGTAGCTGACCCTTTGTTTGTTCTGTATGGCAGGCTGCATCACAACCAAGGAGCTTGGAACTGTAATGAGGTCTCTGGGTCAGAACCCGACAGAGGCAGAGCTTCAGGACATGATTAATGAGGTTGATGCTGATGGCAATGGCACCATTGACTTCCCAGAGTTCCTCAACCTGATGGCTAGAAAGATGAAGGACACCGACTCTGAGGAGGAACTGAAGGAGGCTTTCCGCGTCTTTGACAAGGATCAGAATGGCTTCATCTCTGCAGCTGAATTGCGCCATGTCATGACAAACTTGGGTGAGAAGCTGACTGATGAAGAAGTTGATGAGATGATCAGGGAGGCTGATGTCGATGGTGATGGCCAAATCAACTACGAGGAGTTTGTTAAAGTGATGATGGCCAAGTAAGGAAGGATCTCTATGAAGATAACTGGAGTCGACTTTGTAAAATGGCTTAGTGAATTATTATGATGGGATCTATAGTTTTTCTTTCGGATGCCATGGAAACCAGACATTTTTTAGACTTCTGTTCTATGATTATGGTTGATTCAGTGTTTCCTGTTTTCTGTAATGACGCCTCGGGTTTTACCTTTCTAGTTTTCTGGTTTCCCTTGGATCTGGATAACTAGATTTGCTTGGAAAAATCTAATTCTGATGAATCAAATGACTTGGTTTTCAAGCTGCCTGTGTTATGATCTAGTTTCCTGAAGTTATACAGTGGCATCCCCATCCCCGGAATTGCGCAATAGCTCTTTCCGTCAGTAGTATTATCAAAACCGCAGATGAACCATGAATAATATCCACCGGTCATACTCTAGCTTGAAATTTCTTCTAATTAATCGATAATGAGAAAGATTGGCCGGAGCTTGTGTGACTCCATATCTCGGGAAAGAGATTGGCCGGAGTTTGTGATTTTGTGCGACTCCATATCTCTTCGAATTTAATCAACAATGAGAAAGAGATTGGCCGAGCTTGTGTGACTCCATGTCTCAACCGAAGCTGTTCTATCTCTGCTCGTTTCTGTAGGTCGTTATTGAGTTTTGGTGGAAGGCCTTATATCGCAGGAGAGTATCGTACAAAAAGTACAGAGAGTAAAAAGCAAGAGCAATTATACACATACACGATACATTCTCCATAGTCGCGAAAGGCTAGTAGTAAAATAATTTTGAACATAGGGTCTCCACAATAAGTGGGATTAAATGGAGTGATTACTTTTTTTTTTTCTTTTTTTCTTTTTCTTTTTGTGACGACGTCCAAATTGACTATGTGAGGCAAGACCGCAAGAGTTAGGATTCTATAACTTCATCAATAAGAATCCAAGAATGGCAAATGCACAGTAAAATGGATTGTGTGATCAATTGAAAGACAATTCCCATTTAGCCAAGTACACAGTATTCATTACAACACATCACAACAACCTACCGGTGGCGAAAGCATCCCACTCCCTCGGGTTTGCTGTATGGAGACTGGAGAGGGAGTTGTGGATAGGACGACCGCCGTTATTGTGTTGGTATATGTATTACAATCTTTTCAAGCTCTTCTTTCTTGCATCAATCTTCTTTTTCTCTGCGTGCGCCTTCAAAGCGCCATCCTTCTTTAGTGTGGGAGGCGCTGCAGCTGGCAGTGTCGTAGAAGATCCCACAGCCCCATTCTCGTTTAATAGGGAAGCAGAAGCGTTGGCAGGCTGATCCTGCGCATTATTTCCTTTGCTGGTGGCTGTTGATGCTGGAACAGCACCAGTGCTCACTAATGAATTCTTCAAATCGGCCTTTTGAACATTCAATGCGGTGGTAGACTCAGAAATGGCTCCCTGCTTTGGCTTTGATTTGGGCTTCGCATGGATTCCTGTGTATAGCCTGACAGAAAACGGACGCAACACAACATAAACTGCCATCAGAACAGTAGGTTTTTCGTAGAATCCCAATTGAAAACTGGGAAAAGAGAACCAGGATATACCTAGCAAGTCTTGCATACTCCTCGTAATTTTCAAGTAACATCTTGCCAGCCTGTTCGTTTAAGGCTGACTCTGGAAAAGGTTCTATGAGTAAACATCTTATCACCTAATTTCAGGAGAGACACATAAAAAACATCAGTGAGATTTTCAAAGAAAGCAGCAGTCCAAGGATACATGACACAGTGAGAAAAGGTCAGTCAGTTCTGCATACCAAAAGGACATGTCGCAAACCCAGTGTAGGATTCCAATCCTTTTTTAGGGTGTTAACACAGATTTCACCAATGTTGGAAATATTTGGATGGAAAATCTTGGTAAGGAAGTAACCTGTGATCAGTATCCAAAAAGTATATCAACGGACAAAGTTCATATCATATCAGAAAAGCAGCAGTCACCATCCAAAACTCCCAAGGCATAACCAACATCAGTCAGATAAGTATGTGTAACCAGAGTAAACACTTGAAGGGCCAGGCATCAGAATTTCAACATCAAATCGTGGTCCTAAGCTATGAATTATGTAAGACAAAGTGTCGAATGTAGGGTCACAAAATGCGAGATTTCAATGGGCTTTTACACTGTAAAGTCATTTTCTCGCAACATATTTACTAGACAGAAGGAACACAGATCAAGAATGCGAGATGAAAGCAGAAAGTGTACAGCTGATCAATTACAGTAACAAGAGTGGCAAGCGAAATCGTGAAAGGGTTATCATGGCATCTTAAAGCAGTCATCAAAAATATTCGCAAACTATCTTTATAATACAATCTCAAGAAAGTAAAAATTTACCTTTTGGAGGCGAATAGGGGAAGTCACTTGACAAAATCAACTTCATGCGAAAGACACCATTTTCGTATGGAGTTCCAGCTGCAGAATTCATGAGCAAAGATCACTCTCCAGGAAATCGGGAGTCGAAAATACAGAAAACAGTTTCTACCACGGTCTAACTCATGCTTAAATCTAAGTGGATCACATAATTACTCTCCAACACAGTATCTCTCAAAGTGAAGCTGTAGCTTTAAGCTATATTAGATGGCTATAAAATTGAAAAGGAGGAGCAACACACCTGGTCCATCTATGTCAGCGAATATGGTTGTGAAATCATCTTCGTTTACAACCACCTTAATTCCTTCTGGAGGAGTATCATCAAGATTCCTCAATTCTTTTGCAAGCTGCTTGATGACATTTGGTGGAAGATTTTCATTGGTTGCCTGAAGGAAGGAAAAAACTTTCTCAGTACAGCCATGCAATTTTTATTACTGTCCTATAAAGCTTCATGCATGGCAAGTATTTATATGAGATACAACGAGCTTCATAATCAATTTTGACACACCACAGTTATCAATGGCCTGAATTCTTCATACTAATTACCAAATCGAGAAAATCAGTTGTGACGAATCTCAGGTTATGCATGCAATCCGTTCATCAGTCGCTGGTGGCAGATAGGATAATATGCCAGGGTTGTATTAAGCAAGAGGCTGCGCCGGTATGCAACGCATGAAGCAACTTAGTCAATGGAAGTGACATAATGGTTTTGGAAATAAGTACATTTTCACCATTCTCATAGGCCTAATTACATTTAACTGGATCTATCAGGAAACATATTTCACAGGGATGCATCATGAATCATGATTAGTATAAACTGGTGTTCAAAGTTGAAGCTCGACACAATAGGACACATTAAAAGCCTCTTAACAATCCCATTATCATATTCCAACTGAATTCAAAGAATACTTTCAACAACACCACCAAAAAAAAAAGTGAAGTTGAATACTTATTACTCAGTACAAAAGGTTATCACCCAGACAGCATACATCCTTGAAAGAATACAGTGACGAAGAAGAAGAATGTTACCATATTCACAAATTATCTTGGCAAATTACTATGCTAAGCCTTCTCCGCTCCTATTGATATGCTGAAGCTCTTACCGTCCTGCGACCACCGTTTCTGGCAGGAGAGTGGCTTCAGCAGCTTTTCCTACAAAAGATCAACAATTTAGATGTACAATCCTTCACCAACAAAAAAGTACATAAACAGACTGTACAACTGTATGTAAGAAGTTTCCGGCATCACTATAGAAAATAAGAGCAAACTTTGTTCAAGGCTTCCAACACCTTCCTATGGTAAGTTAAAGTTCCACAGATAACGGTACTATGAACAACAAAGAATTTAGATTTCCCACTTTGTAACAAAGCTTTAACCATATTTACACACAGCAATCAGAATGTGTCTCTGCATAGAGGCGCTATCTAATAAGAACACGAACAACCAATATTTCGGCTGGAATCACAATTAGTACATATCCATAAAAGAAATACCGCCTCTTAACAACCTTCGAGTCTTTCTATGCATATCAAATGGATACTAAACTGTCAGAGAGCTTCGACAAAATGTAAATGAAGACACACAACTCTTAGAACACGATACCATCAAGGCAATACTGCTCAATGGTTTGAAAACATTGGTCCTTTACTTATTACAGAAGTTTCTTTGAACATTGCGGAATGCCAGAATCATCAAATTTTGTATCTTTACGACCATAACGAACAAAGAGACTACAATGAGGCAATATATGCATGATGCAATTACACTCCACCTAAATCAAAGATCACAACTTCGAAAACGAACAAAGACTGGTATGCACCTACAAACCTACTCTACGAACATAAAGATCGGTACTTTGATCATAACTAATCAACACTATAATCAAGAACAATGATCACTTGCAATATCCAATTACACCACCATTCAATCTCAACACTATCTTTATTAGTCTAAAAATGCGCAATTAGCATACATGTCCAAACTTACAAAACAATATAATCAAGAAAACTAATCACTTAAAATGTCCAATTAAATCAATTCAATTCAGTTCAATTTCAAAAGAAATGATGATTAATCCTGCACATTTTGAACAAATCTTTCACGCAACATTTTGCACAAGTCAAAAAGTATAAAAAATCAACTCACTTTTTACCCCTACCAATATTCATACTAACTTTTTTACTCGATTTGGGACATAAAGACAGTAACAAAAAGAAGTTAAACATTAAATTAAATGTGCATAAAAACCCCAATTTTCTCCCCCAAATTGAAATTAAATCACATCCCAAAAACCCTAATTGGCTAATTCACCAAAAAAAAGATTCAACATTTTCCTACTACAACAAAATGGGCATCTCAAATTACAGCTTATTAAGCAAGATTACAACCAAAACAAACAAACCCAGAAAAAAAAAGGAAAAACCCATCAAATTTCGATTGTAAAATCTTCAACATCACATCTTCCCCACTAAAACTTAAATTGATCATACAAATCAAACATCATAGCAAAAACCCAATTGAGAATTCCGACAATAAAACCTGGGTAATTAATAAAAAAAATGAAGAATAAAATAGAATTAAGAGTTAATTAAGTATGACGAAAAAAAAGAAGCGTAAAATTCACCTTATCTGGAGTATACACAGTCTGAAAGAAAGAAAGAGTATTTGTATTTAGTGTTGATTGGGATTATTAAGAGAGATGAGATGAGAGAGAAAAAAACTCCTTGAAATTATTATTGGATCAATTTTTATAATTTATAATAAATTTTTTGGTGAATATTATCTTTTTTTTTTGGTGGGATTTGATTTGAATATATAAATAAATGTGATTAAATAAATTTAGACATAAGGACCCACAAAAACAGTTAAAAAAATATTCAAAAGTCTGTTTTTTTTTTTTTCGGGTATTTTTACTGAATATTTTATTTGAATTTGAGGCGTTGGTACGCTTTCAGAATTATAGACGTTGGAGAATTTCTTTTATTTTAATTTTTAATTTGGGTTCTTTTTTTTGAAAGGATAGACGTTAGAGAGAATAATTTTGATTCTTTTTGAAAGAAAAAAACAAAAAAAAGGAAAAATCATTTTGTGGAAATTAAACTTTCTGGTAAATTGTGTAGGGTGGGACCCACATGTGACCTAACTAGTGGAAGTGAGTGAGTAACTAACATTAACATACGGCTGTTTCAGAGGTTTTTTTTTTCTTAACCTGCGAGTTGGTCCATGTTTCTTGTCTGCTACCGAGTCACTGACTCGTTCGATCGTTTGCATGAGATTATATAAGAAAAATAATAAAAATATTTAATGACTGCAAAAAAAGTTCAGTAAATCTAGTAAACCAGTACTCCTCAGAATCTCAGATTGTACATCTTTAGACTCACCAAGTCACTGATCGAAACGTTCGTGAGGGCGTAGTATTGTTACTTCGAGTTTTGCTAACCCGAGCACGATCTTTATTTTTATTGATTCCGTTGTATTAGTGCTTTTGTGCAGCGATTAATGCGAGGTGAGTCAAGAAGTAATGTTGCATGTTTTATGAAATTTATGAATGTATAATGCAGTTTACATAGAGGTTAGTATAATATGGACTCAATTTGCATCTTGTATGTAAGATTGTTCTTCGAAATATTATTTCTTATATTTTTTATGCATGGAAAACGTATACTCCTACAAGATGTATCGTACTATCGTTATTTAAGAGTATTTGGAAATATATACAGAAGTGTTGAGATTTTTATCCGAGATCTGATTATAACTCGTACTAGTATATGATGAGAAAATACAATGCACGATATTAGTAAGTCCTATCTTATTTGTAATTTCGTACGAGTATATGAAATTATTGGATGCTCTTGGTCTTGGGCTACCATGCCTTGATCTAATTGTCATCTTTGTATGCAAAAGAAGAAATCAAAATTATTAAATGCTCGCTTAATTATCTTTTATCATATATTCATATCTAATTGTATGACTATTTCTATTCAAAATAAATGAAGGGCCCTCTTATTGGATTATTGTTTTAATTTTCTTCTCATTTATTTCCTTGTGGACTTAAACAAAGGTTAACTGTCCCCTTAACTTGTGGCTTTACGTCGGAATTATGCTTAGTAATCAACATAAGAAACTGCTAGTAGCGTAATGATTTATGTTGGCCTTATTACAACTGGCAAAAATCGCGTACAACTACTAAGATATGTGCAAATCTCAGCTAAAAGCTTTGAGTGATGGAACGACTCCTAATATTCCAACAATCCAACGTAAGCCTCTCCTCACTATTGTTAACTTACACCCCCTCTATTCTTTCATTTATTTGCGTTGAACTTGAAATTAACATTTTACCAAAATGTTTGAAAGATAGCTTTTGTTCACCAGACCGTCGATGATCTATTGATCTTATCGAGGGACGACTTGATGGATACCATAAACTTGGTTCAACGGAATCGAGCCTACTCTTTTTACTGAGGAAACGATGTAATTCTAGAGTCCAGAGTACAGACTACAGACACACCAGGTGAAGGAGTCCAGCAGGCTAGTAGATCCAAAAAATAAAATAAACATGGGCTAATCAAAGAGTTTAGCCCACTTCATTATTCAAGTATATCAACTATCTAGTTCACTTTCTGGTCAAAAAAGGCAATCAGAGCTCTGAGGTCACAACATTACAATGTTGACTTCTCCTAGAAGATTAACCCCTTTGATTAAAAAGAGATTAGCCCTTGCTTATTTCGAAGTCAACGATCTAAGAATCTATATGTATAGTGATAGAAGTATAGTTGGGAGAAAAACTCATGTGGAGCAAAAATCACTGTGAAGGCTAGCTAACCCTTGTATCACTGTACAAGTTAGTTGGGCATTCTTAAATTTTTGTACTTTTGTGGTGGTAGGTATATGTTCTGGTGACATATATATACACATAAAAAAGCATATAGTATTTCATTTTTATGGTGAGCTTGATCAGCAGTAAATTGATTCATAGTATTGGAGAGAGAAAGTACCCAAAGAAAAAAAATGGGAAGTAATGAGGAAAAGAAGATGAAGGTTCTGTGTCTCCATGGATTCAGAACTAGTGGAAGCTTTCTCAGGAAGCAATTCAGCAAATGGGATCCTTCCATTTTTGCCCATTTTGATATGGTAAGTTGGTTTTTCTGTTGATGGTTGAACATCATAATGTTCGGAAATTTGTTATATACACCCGAGTGCATGTACTCCGTAGCAGTTCATTGGGTCGAAATTTCGAGACAGGTTCGAATTCCTGATGTTTGATTTGAATGAAATTGTGACAGGATTTTCCAGATGGGTTGTTTCCTGCTGGAGGGAAATCAGACATAGAGGGCATTTTCCCACCTCCTTACTATGAATGGTTCCAATTCAACAAGGTCTATACATAAACATTATCCTATGTTTATAAGTTCATTTATGTATATATCATCATTAATTAAGCTAGAATATAATTATCTGACTTTTATACTACTATGTGCTGATGCACCAACTGTCATATCTTTTTTCCTGTTACAAAGGAGTTTACAGAGTATGCTAACTTGGATGAGTGCATAACATATCTATGTGAATACATCACCAGCAATGGACCATTTGATGGCCTCCTTGGCTTCTCTCAGGTAGCGATTTCGGCACACTGTTCATGGGTTTAAAATGTACTTTACTTAGCATTAAGACATCTCTGAATTAGCAGAACAATTAGTCACATTCAGTATTTCAGTCATCTTCTAAGAAAAATTTCGGGCTAAACGGATTTTTTGTACACAGGGTGCTACACTGTGTGCACTTTTGGCTGGATATCAGCTACAGGGGAAGGTGCTAAAGGAGCATCCACCTATCAAATTCTTGATCTCGGTTTCGGGCTCTAAATTCAGGGCACCAGGCATCTGTGATGTTGCATTCAAAGACGCTATTCCTGTGAAATCAGTTCATTTCGTCGGAGAAAAGGATTGGCTAAAACTTCCATCCGAGGATCTGGCTACTGCTTTTGTGGATCCTGTCATTATAAGACATCCCCAAGGTCACACTGTCCCGAGATTAGGTACACCTTACTCATTTATCGAAGACCCGCCCTTCTCATAAATCTTGTTCTACACTGTATTTTAGTGAATGTTCTTTGGCTAAAAAACTGATAATTTGAATGATTCAACAGATGAGGCAGCAACTGAGCAGATGCAGAATTGGGCAGGGAGTCTGTCAGCTCAGACAGGTGTTGCTGAAGAAGATGGTCGAAACGGGGAAGCTAAGATAGAGGCAAAGGAGCCAGAAGCAGTGGCTGCAAAAATAGTGGAAGATCCGGCAGAGACAAAAGTGGAGACCACAGAAGTAGAAGCTGTACAAGCTTGAACTTCTTGTAACAGAAAACATGAGCTTTTCAAGTAGTGATCAATATTATTGCGATAATAACTTTGTAGAAACTCGATATTTCCTGTATGCTGGATTTTGAGTTTATGTGGAGTACTATATGTTTTGCACTATTATGTGTAATGGAAAGGCGAAACCAAAAGATCAAGCTCACAAAAGATAAAAAGGACAACTCAAAATGGCAAGCCAGCAGGCACTTTCATTTAGATTGCTCTGATAATTATTTCATTACAGAGATGTAGAGAGCACGAACCTTGCGTAAGGACTGCAGTTTGGTGTTACAATATTTAGTTGCGTACAAAATTAGGAGCATGAATCAGTCGAATTTCATCCGCTTAGCTGGACCTTGATCAATAATAGGATCAACAGGGGTTGATTGCGATTGTTCTGCTCCTTGCTGAGTTTCTGAGCCCTGCTCTGCCTCTGCAGGCTGCGGTGGGGTATAGCCCTCTGGGAATGGGGGCGGTGGTGGGGCTGGTGGTAGCTGCATGCATTTACAAATTACAACACAGAGATTAGCATTGTCTTTCGGATAAAAAAGTAGCTCGCCAAAGCAGTAAAAACCTCAAATTAGCCATTGATAAAAATCCCTCGAATTACCAATACCCACATTTGAAACAGATTCAGTTGCAAATGAATTTCAAGTGTTCTAGAGCACACGTCCCAAAAGCACAGTTTTCTCAAGCAGAATACAAATCATATAAAAGGTAGTTTCATCTAAATTAATGAAGGTACGTAAAACCTAGGAGATTAACAAAGCATTTCAAGATAAGTAACACATACACCATTTCCAATCCCTTAATTCAAGTGAGCAATGAGGATCTCTGAAGGCCAGTCAGCCCAATCCCATATGCCATCAAATAGATAGACTTGTTTTACAGTTCGGAGCTGTAAACTCTCTCTGATCCTCACACAAACCAGCTCATCATTCAGTGTTTTGCAGAAATGTCCTAACGAATACCACAATCTAATTAAACCCACACTTTTGATCCCCAGACTATCTGTGACTTTATTAGTTACTACCGACAACATGACCTGGAGTCAGACTATGGGAAAGGCAAAACGTAAGCAGCATAACCACAACTGAAAGACATCAAACTATTGCCAGATATCTGCAATGGGATCAGCCGGCAAAGAAAGACGATATGGAAAAAATGTCCTGGACCAGTTACAAAAAAGAAGGGAGTACTCAAAGCAATGGGCATCAGAATGTAGATGACATCCTCAGGCAACAGAACTTAGACCCTCCAAATATTAGTCCGAACTCCGAAGCCATAAGACTAAGAACATATGTCAAGTTGAATTGAATGAGTAGGCAAAGGCTTTTTTCACTTAAATACACAACATTACGTATCTTATTGGGATAGAATAGATGTCACTGTAGAATAGTGTAGCTTCAATGTCAATGAACATTCTCACATTCATAGGTAAATTAGGATGCTTGTGACTCAAAATTCACTCACCTTACGCTGCAAGGAAGCAAGGATATGATCCACTCTTTTTAATTCTCTAAAATCGATCGTCTCTTTTACAGCTTCCGAATCATCGTTGGCTTCATCACTTTCACCATCTGTTTCAGCCAAGAAAAGAACAACCAACTTAACAACTATACGAATTTGTACAAGTAGGTTGCTGTCTGCACTTGGAAAATATACAGATGATCTATATCTGAGCTGAGAGAGTGATGACAGCATGAATAAATCAGGAATAGGCTATCGTATATAGCTAAGATAGAAGGGAGTCAAGGGACTTCCGAGATTGCAGAGTCCCACAAAACATAAGAGGATCATAAAGTGCTGTCCGATTGTTTAACTAGCGGTAACTCCTGTAAGCATGCTCTTAGTGAAATGATCACCAAAGTGAGTGAAAACCAGAAGGAAAGCAAAGGAGAAAGAAATTTCAACGTGTGATACGACTATAGAAGAAAACCTCCTTTGATGCAATCACTCATAAAGAAGTTAAATATATGAAAGAAGCCATTACAGATGATCCTTCAACATATGCTAAAAAAGAAGGAATTCCAGAAAGGTACCATGCCCAATCTTCTCCAATTTGGACGATATAGTTGTGAATGCCTTTTGAATGTAAAACATAGCACGCCCCTAAACATAGAAGCAAATGATCAAAGAAGCTTCAGAAATCAGAATGAAACAAGAGCGTACATGAGAATATAAAGAGACATACATGTACATGCACCATTTACTCATTATAAATAAAATGAACTTGGTTATTAGCACAGATATAATACTGAGAGATACAGTAAAGATGAACGGAACCTACAATTCTGGAAGCAAAAACATTACAAAGCTGTGGTGCTTGGTAGATTGAGCCATCCAAGACGTAGTAAGTCAACATTGGCGTAACTTTCTCAGGATTATCCCTTTTTTGCTTACGAATAACAAACAGATTGGGCTCCACAACTTCATACAGCATGAACTCAATTCCTGTCATCTTCCTGCAGCATAACGGAATCTACATTCAATAGTCACCCTATTTTGTCAACACTAGAAACCATCTTATCCCAAGCCACACACCCAAAAGAAAAAAACAATGCTGTCTCCACACCAACAAGCCTACTTATCAAATGCTTCCCAAACAAGAAAACATAAACTTCGACAACCAACCTAGCCATCACATATCAACCGTAAACCATAGCTAATAAAGCCACATTCTACCGACTGCAGCACCAACCCATCTACAAATTGCTACTGCCTCTTAATATAACCTAAGGAGCAATTCCTGCCTATCAGACTCGAGTTCAATTGTACTCTTGAATGTTTCTCATTTTCAAGAACTATGTCCTAAGCCCTCGAATACTATTAAACGGGGGTCAAGAACACACGTACAGAGCTCGCAATTACAAAAGCAGCACAATTAATCAAACTGATTCAGCTAGAGTTGATCACTAAATCAATAGCCAATACATACATACTCATATCACAAACGCGAAACTTAAACGAACCCGATTTAGTCTCTAATTCAATCCCCAAAGCAATTTTTCAACAATCAACTCAAATTAGCAAACAAAAACATACAAAATCCACAACAAAATAAACCCTAATCAACAAAAAACACAACAAATTGGCAAAACTAAAAAAAGAAAACAGTAAAAAAGAAGCTTGAGGCTTACGAAAGGTGAGATAAATCAAGAGGGTGAATAGAGTTCATCCGAAGCTGCTCATTACTACAAGTGCGATCATAAAAGGGGGACATTGCGAAGTAATCAAACACATAATTACGATCAAGTGGGTAAGTATTAAGCCAAAGCTGATCTCTGAAGCATATTCCGGTCATATCTGTTCCCGGCGGCGGCATCTCCGGCGGTGTTCCGTCGAAATTAGGGTTTCCCGGCCCCTGCATTGGTGTTGCCGCCATATCTTTCCCCCAATTGTTCAGAAAAATAAAAAGAAGCGTGAACTTTACTTAATTGGTTGTTATGAAATTCGATTAATCGAATTGGGGATTTGATCAATTTGAGTTTAATTGGAGTCGGAATTAAGCGGAGAAATCTGGGGGAAATTGGGAGTTAGGGTTTCCGCATTTCGTATTGTTGTTAGAGTTGGAGGGAAATTTATACTTTTTTTTTTTTAAGTTCACGTGGTACCCTTCAATTTTTTCGATTTAAGTATATTATCCGATGTTTTGCAAATTTGTACAAATACTTTCGAAATCTGACTATTTGCACACGGTATCCTAAACTTATCCCTCCCATTAACACCGTCAATTTATTATTATTTTTTTTATAAAAAAAGTTAATTTACGTGGTACGGTAGTACCCTCGTGTTTTGACGATTTGCACGAATGTTTTGTAAATTTGTACACAATACCAAATACCATCAAGATTTTGACTGTTTTACATGGTACCATTAACTTTAAAATTCCATTAACGTCGTTAATAGGAAATTTTTTTTTTTTTTTTGATTTTCTCCTTTATCACCATATCTATCATTCCCTAGCCACTTTCATCATCGCCGTATACATTTTTCCCCACCACTGTCATCAACATTTTCATCATTTCACCATCCCCACCATTTCCACCCACAATAAACAACATCACCACCATTTTTACCTTTTCCACTGAAACCAACTTTTAAACGACGTTAAATGAATTCTAAAGGTAAGACTGTAATGGTACCATGTAAAGAGTCAAATCTTGAAGATAACTGGTACAAATTTGTAACACTGTATACCACGTGCAAATCGACAAAATACGAGGGTACCACGTGAATTGACCCTCTTTTTAAAAAGGAAAAAAATTGACGATGTTAACAAGAGGATTAGGTTTAGGGTACCGTGTACAAACAATCAAATTTCAAAGGTATTTTGTATACATTTCATCAAAACGCGAAGGTACCCCTTCCCCCTTGAATTAACCAAGTACTCATATTGCTCAATTTGTTCATTTGGGTGCGATTGCGGGCCGAAGCCCATCGTAATCCATTTCCACAACATTTGTTTTTTTTTTGGTGAATCCAGAAAGTCTAAAGAGAGAGAAAGAAGGAAGAAGAAGCGCAATTTTTTCCCAGAAAAAAAAAAAACACAATTTAAATAAAAAAAAGAAAAAAAATGGGAGCAATTCGCTTATTAATTTCGGATTTTACGCTAGCATTTATGTGGGTATGGTCAGGCGTGTTGGTGAAGATTCTTGTGTTCCATATTCTGGGTTTCCATCATGATGTTACTGGTGAAATTGTGAAGCTGTGTTTCTCTCTTCTCAACCTCTTCTTATTTGCTGTTCTTATCAAATTTGCTAAAGGTGCTGCTTATAATCCTCTTAATTTATTATCTGGTGCTATTTCTGGAGGATTTACCAAGTTTTTGTTCACTGTTGGCGCCAGAATTCCTGCTCAGGTTCGATTTTTTTTCTTCATTTTGCATCGTTTTTTTGGTTTATTAATGAATTGTTGGTCCAATATTTTGCTGGGTTTGGTTCAATATGTTGTTTAATTGAAGAAAGTTTGATGCTTTTTGTGTTAGTTTTGATGAATTGGGGTTTTTTTTTGTTTGGGTTAATTGATTTTAATCAGGTGAAATTTTTCTGGGTAATTTGTTCACTGTAATGTTGTTAAAAATGGGAGTAATTTTTTCAGTAAAAAAAATTGGAGTAGAAAGGTTGGGTTTGTTTTTATTGAATATATGATGTTAAAATTTGAAGATTGTATTCATATGCGTAGTGATTAGATGCTGGTATGATTGAATTTGAAGCTTTCTGGTTGTTATGATGTCCAATTGTCCTTAAAAAAATGTAAAATTTGATCTTTGGTAAATATGCTGCTGCCATTTTTACCAGTTTTAGCTTCCTTTTGTTCACTTTTGGTGGCGGATTTCTTACTCGGGTTTAATTAGTTTCATCAATTCTTGTCATTCGCGTTTTCTTGCTGAATTTTTCTGATGAATGTTTGGTTTGATAAGTTTGATCAATAATGATTGGAATTATTAAAGTTTGGTGCTTTTGAGCTGTTTAGTTTAGAATTTAAATGGGTTCTATGGGTTCATCTGGGGCTGATTATGTGTATGTTTCTTTTACATTTTGAGCAATGGGGATGTTGTATTGGGTGTGTAAATTGTTTTTTATTAAAAAGATGGAATTTTGTAATGCTCGAGGGAATTTATGCATATGCTGTTATGAGAATACTTCAATGCTTGTAATTGAAGCATTCTTGTCTTGTAATTGGACTCTTGCTGTGAGGTACATTATGTCTTATATCTTTGCTTAGAAGAATTTCATTTTGAGCACTTGATTGATCGTGAGATTAGCCAACTCTCAGGAACCTTTTTGTTGAGGATGGACTTAATATAGCTTAGGATGCTTTTTCTATTTTTATTCTACTTTGTTGGTCACTTCGGCAATTCCCTCTCCATGGGTTAGAATTACTTCACGAGTTGTACATTCTGAATGAAGCTTCTTACTTGGTTTCACAAGCTAAGTGTAAGGCTTTATATATCAATGATAACTTGACCCCTCCACAGAGTTGTAAATTTCTCTTAATCAAGCTTGTGTTTATGCTTAGACTTAGATGGATTTCCCATTTGCTTACACTTGGCTACCACACTGGCACCTCTGTTGAGGAAGAGCTGGTTGATTGTGCCCTTGTTTTTTGACCTACGAGTAATGCAACTACAGTCTAGAGTCTGCAGCATAGAAGGTTCATCAGTGGCTAAAACATAATTATCTGGTCAGAATTTTGGCATGGGGCTACTGTAAAGTTCCTGACAATTAGCTCGTTCTTTGTATTGTTTGTGCTCGAGTCCTTTGCTGATGTCAGGGTTTAAGGGTTACTCTTGGTGTTGGAGGCTGTTGCTTTTCAAACAGGAGTAGTCCGCTCTTTGATATTTCTATTATCCATTCGTTCTGACTGTTGTTTTATGTCTGCAATTGTGCTGCTTTAGGAGTACAAGACATCTTATTTCACGGTGAATCTTACTTTTCTGTATGTAATGTATTTAGGTGCTTGGAGCCATTTACGGGGTTAGGCTCCTCATCCATACTTTTCCTGAAATTGGCCGTGGACCAAAGCTCAATGTCAATATCCATCATGGTGCATTGACCGAAGGACTTTTAACATTTATGATCGTCTTCATTTCTATGTTGCTAGCAAGAAGCATTCCTGGGAGTTTCCTAAGGAAGACCTGGATTTCTAGCCTTTCCAAACTCACCCTTCATATCCTTGGTTCTGACTTAACCGGTGGATGCATGAACCCTGCTTCTGTATGTTCTCTGCCATTCTCTGCATTTTGTCGTTGAAGCCATATACGTAATTGCTTAACTAATAATGATTACTGTAAATGATCAATTCAGGTGATGGGATGGGCATATGCACGTGGTGATCATATAACCAAGGAGCACGTATTTGTCTACTGGCTTGCCCCGATAGAAGGGACCTTGTTGGCTGTATGGATCTTCGGTCTGTTGTTTCAAAAATCTACAGAGAAGGCAGACGTAAAACCTAAGAAAGAATGATATTCATATTCTTTGCAGATACCACTCTTTCGTTACTTGTACAGGTAAGTGTGAAATAGGAACTATATGTGGACTGACACTCGAAGTCATAGGAGAGGAACATTTCCTCGCTGTATCAACTCCCATTGTACACACCTAGTGTAGACTGAACATGAAATGTATGTCAACGTTGCGCTCTACTTTGTCGCTCCACCAAACCAAGCTGTAATTGATAATGTGTCTTTCTCCATATGAGTATGGCTGAAGTAGATTTACAGCATCATTCCAATTTTCCATCCCGTGTACCTGTTGATGTCAATACAGGTGTGAGTGTGACTGATTATGATAGGAAGTCGTATTGCTCCTATTTTTGGCATTTGAGTGATGATCTTTTCTCCTTTCCGCTGCCTGTGTGTTCATGGGTCTGACTCCTAAGCCAACCATAAATATTACTCGAGAGAAGTCGTATACAAGACCATGTTTGTGGATTTGTACCCGAAATGACTCCATTTATATACTCGTTTAAAAGAATTTTGCAGTATATTTGACTATTTTGATAATCTCGCGTCGTCTAAGTATTTTGTACCGTATCATCTAACGTGGACATCAATTAAATTGAAACTGACACATGTACAAAATATAACATTTGATTGGTCCAAATATTTCATATCCCAATGTTATCTTAGCAGATTTGAGTTAAGTTAGTGTTTGGAAACTTGGAATTAAATTGAAATCATGAAATTCAATTCCAATTCCAATTCCAAAAATGTGTTTGGTTACCTTTCGAATTCAATTGAGAATTGAGATACATAATTTCTTCAAACCGAGCCATCGCGCCGCACTCCCACCCACCATCAACACCAACACCAACGCCACGAGATACCTACCATCCACCGCAACCACCAATGCCGCCGCAACCTTGGTCAAAATAGCAATACATAAACCACGGTTTTTCAATAAAAATGCACTGGAGCAAAAACGGCTCAAATTTTGGTGGTAGTCTCTACGTATGATATAATGAGCATTTTCAAAATATTAGAGTAAAAACTTAAGAGAAGATAAGGAAATGGCCAAAACGGTTATAAATCCATACAAAGTGACGAGCGTCGAAACGCATGAAATACTTCAGAAAATGAGGAAACAACACTCAAATCCAATAAGTATAGTCCAAGGGTATCTAAAGTAATTAGTGGAGGACATTTGACGTTTTTCGAAAAATTGATCAAATAGACCAGAATCGCAGTATATAATCCACGATTTTTCGATAAAAAGACTCCGGAATGAATACGGCTCAAATTTTGGTATAGTCTCTACGTATGATATAAAGAGGATTTGCAAAATATTAGAGTCAAAAAGCTAAGAGAATATAAGGAAAACGGCCAAAACGGTTAAGAATCCACACAAAATGACGAGCATCGAAAAGCATGAAATACTTCACAAAATAAGGAACCACCACTCAAATCCAACAAGTATAGTCCTATGGTATCTAATTTAATGTTTAGAGGACATTTGGCTTGTTTCGAAAAAATGATCAAATTTTACTTGAATTGTAGTATATATAAACGGTTTTTCGATAAAAGGCTCCGGAGCGAAAACGGCTCTAATTTGGGTAGTAGTTTCTGCGTATGATATAATGAGGATTGCAAATATATAAGAGCAAAGAACCTAAGAGAAAGTTATAAAAACGGCCAAAACGGTCATTAATCCATACAAATTACAAAGTGACAAGCGTCGAAACGCATGAAATACTTCAGAAAATGAGGAACCAACACTCAAATCCAACAATTGTAGTCCTAAGGTATCTATAGTAATGTTTAGAGGACATTTGACATTTTTCAGAATATTGATCAAATTTGACCAGAATCGCAGTACATAATGCACGGTTTTTTTTTGATAAAATGGCTCTGGAGAAAAAACGACTCAAATTTTGGTGGTAGTCTCTAAGTATGATATAATGAGGATTTTCAAAATATTAGAGACAAAAACCTAAGAGAAGATAATGAAAACCGCAAAAACAGTCATAAAACCACACAAAGCGACGAGCGTCGAAACGCATGAAATAATTCACGAAAAGAGCAACCAACACTGAAATACAACAAGTATAGTCGTAGGGTATCTAATATAATGTTTGAAGGACATTTGGCTTGTTTCGAAAAATTGATCAAATTTGACCAGAATCGTAGTACATAATCCATCGTTTTTCAATAAAACGGATCCGGAATGAAAACGGCTCAGATTTTGGTGGTAGTTTCTGCGGATGATATAATGAGTAGTGGCAGAATATAAGAGCCAAATACGTAAGACAAAGTTATAAAAACGCCCAAAACGGTCATTAATCCATGCAAAGTGACAAGCGTCGAAACGCATGAAATCCTACAGAAAATGAGGAACCAACACTCAAATCCAACAGTTGTAGTCCTAGGGTATCTATAATAATGTTAACATGATATTTGGTGTTTTTCGGAATATTGATTAAATTTGACCAGAATCGCAGTAGATAATCCATGGTTTTTCGATAAAAAGACTCCGGAGTGAATACGGCTCAAATTTTTTTGGTAGTCTCTAAGTATTATATAATGAGGATTAGAAGAAGATTATGGTCAAAAAGCTAAGAGGAGATGAGGAAAAGGGACAAAACGGTTAGAAATCCACACAAAGTGACGAGCGTTGAAAAGCATGAAATACTTCACAAAATAAGGAACCACCACTCAAATCCAACAAGTATAGTCTTATGATATCTAATTTAATTTTTGGAGGACATTTGGCTTGTTTTGAAAAATTGATCAAATTTGACTTGAATTGTAGTATATAATTCACGGTTTTTCGATAAAAAGGCTGCGGAGCGAAAACAGCTCTAATTTGGGTGGTAGTTTCTGCGTATGATATAATGAGGATTGCAAATATATAAGAACCAGGAACCTAAGAGAAAGTTATAAAAGCGGCCAAAACGGTCATTAATCCATACAAATTACAAAGTGACAAGCGTCGAAACGCATGACATATTTCAGAAAATTAGGAACCAACACTCAAATCCAACAATTGTAGTCCTAAGGTATCTACTGCAATTTTTAGAGAATATTTGACATTTTTTGGAATGTTGATCAAATTTGAACAGAATCGCAGTACATAATACACGATTTTTTTGATAAAATGGCTCTGGACCAAAAGCAAGTCAAATTTTTGTGGTATTCTCTAAGTATGATATAATGAGGATTTGCAAAATATTAGAGACAAAAACCTAAGATAAGATAATGAAAACCGCAAAAACGGTCATAAAACCACACAAAGTGACGAGCGTCGAAACGCATGAAATAATTCACGAAAAGAGGAACCAACATTGAAATACAATAAGTATAGTCCTAGGGTATCTAATTTAATGTTTGTAGGACATTTGTCTTGTTTCAAAAAATTGATCAATTTGACCAGAATCGTAGTACATAATCCACCGTTTTGGATAAAAGGATCCGGAGCGAAAACGGCTCAAATTTTGGTGGTAGTTTCTGTGGATGATATAATGAGGAGTGGAAGAATATAAGAGCCAAAAACGTAAGAAAAATTTATAAAAACGGCCAAAACGGTCATTAATCCATGCAAAGTGATGTTAAGATGATATTTGGCGTTTTTCGGAATATTGATCAAATTTGACCAAAATCGCAGTAGGAGGATCTCGTAAGGACACTCGTAAGTGTAGGCGAGTGATCGAGGACAAACCCCATGAGGAAGGGGTTTAGTTTTATTTTGTTTTGTGATATAGTGTTGTTGGGAAAAGTTCGAGGACCCCATCATAAGATTACGACGGTGATCAGAAGATGGCTAAACACAGTCGTGACGACTACTGTGCAATCCCGAACAAGACACACATAATATGACACGAATAGATGAGGGTCTATCGTCATAAGCTTATGCGAGCCTGACGAGGACGTCAGCTCATTGGGTGAGGGTGGTTTGTGAGACCCTTTGTCACCTCCATGGAAAAGACAAGGCGGGACATGGAAATGTCATGCCAAGACAATTGTTGGTATCTTAAGGAAGTCGAGACAATGGAATATGCTAGAAATACATCACTCGTCCCTGACGACCGATCAATGATATATGGTGCTCGATCAAGAGAATCGTCTCGACCGATCAGTGATACGAATGATCGATCAAGGATCAGTCACGACCGACCGACTCTGGGATGATCATGACCGATCAGAGCATAGTCATGATCGATCAAGGGATCGTAATGACCAATCGAGGGATCGTAGTGATCGATCGAGGATCAGTCGTGACCGATCATGAGGATCGAGGATCCTTCATGACCGATCATGAGGTGGTCATGACCGATCAGGGCGTAGTCACGATCGATCAAGGATTCGTCGTGACCGATCGAATGATGGCAGTGATCTTTCCACGGTTTTTCAATAAAAAGACTCCGGAGTGAATACGGCTCAAATTTGTTTGGTAGTCTATAAGTATTATATAATGAGGATTAGAAGAATATTATGGTCAAAAAGCTAAGAGAAGATAAGGAAAACGGCCAAAACGATTAGAAATCCACACAAAGTGACAAACGTCGAAAAGCATGAAATACTTCACAAAATAAGGAACCACCACTCAAATCTAACAAGTATAGTCCTATGGTATCTAATTTAATGTTTGGGGGATATTTGGCTTGTTTCAAAAAATTGATCAAATTCACTTGAATTGTAGTATATAATCCACGGTTTTTCGATAAGAAGGCTCCGGCGAAAGCGGCTATAATTTGGGTGGTAGTTTCTGCGTATGATATAATGAGGATTGCAAATATATAAGAGCCAAGAACCTAAGGGAGAGTTATAAAAACGGTCAAAACGGTCATTAATCCATACAAAGTGACAAGCGTTGAAACGCATGAAATATTTCAGAAAATGAGGAACCAACACTCAAATCCAACCATTGTAGTCCTAAGGTATCTACAGTAATTTTTAGAGGAAATTTGGCATTTTTCGGAACATTGATCAAATTTGACCAGAATCGCAGTACATAATGCACGTTTTTTTTGATAAAATGGCTCTGGAGCAAAAACGACTCAAATTTTGGTGGTAGTCTCTAAGTATGATATTTTGAGGATTTGAAAAATATTAGAGACAAAAACCTAAGAGAAGATAATGAAAACTGCAAAAATGGTCATAAAACCACACAAACTGACGAGCGTCGAAACTCATGAAATAATTTACAAAATGAGCAACCAACACTGAAATACAACAAGTATAGTCCTAGGGTATCTAATTTAATGTTTGGAGAACATTTGTCTTGTTTCGAAAAATTAATCAAATTTGACCAGAATTGTAGTGCATAATCCACCGTTTTTCGATAAAAAGGCTCCGGAGCGAAAACGGCTCAAATTTTGGTGGTAGTTTCTGCGAATGATATAATGAGGAGTGGAAGAATATAAGAGCCAAAAACGTAAGAAAAAGTTATAAAAACGGCCAAAACGGTCATTAATCCACGCAAAGTGACAAGCGTCGAAACGCATGAAGTACTACAGAAAATGAGCAACCAACACTCAAATCCAACAATTGTAGTCCTATGGTATCTATAGTAATGTTAAGATGATATTTGGCGTTTTTAAGAATATTGATCAAATTTGACCAGAATCGTAGTACATAATCCACGTTTTTTCGATAAAATGGCTTCGGAGCAAAAAACGGCTCAATTTTTTTTGGTAGTCTGTAAGTATTATATAATGAGGATTAGAAGAATATTATGGTCAAAAACCTAATAGTAGATTATAAAAACGGGCAAAGCGGTCATAAATCCATACAAAGTGACGAGCGTCGAAAAATATGAAATATTTTACAAAATGGGGAACCAACACTCAAATTCAACAACTATAGTCCTAAGGTATATAATTTAATGTTTGGAGGACATTTGGCTTGTTTCGAAAAATTGTTCAAATTTGACTTAATTGTAGTATATAATCCACGATTTTTCGATAAAATGGCTCCGGAGCGAATACGGCTTAGAATTTGATGGTAGTCTCTACGTATGATATAATAAGGATTTTCAAAATATTAGAGTAAAAAACCTAAGAAAAGATAAGGAAAACGACCATAACGGATAAAAATCCACACAAAGAGACGAGCGTTTAAACGACAAAAATACCTCACAAAATGAGGAACAACGCTCAAATCCAACATGTATAATCCTAATTTATCTTCAGTAACGTTTGTAGGAAATTTGGCCTTAAGTCATCGCCAGCAATCAGCTTTTATCCTTTGGCTGAAAATTGATCAAATTTGACCAGAAATAACAGTACATAATCCATTATTTTTCGATAAAAAGGTTCCCGAACGAAAATGTCTTAAATTTTGGTGTTAGTCTCTACGTATGATATAATGAGGATTTTCAAAATATTAGAGTAAAAAACCTAAGAGAAGATAAGGAAAAGGGCCAAAAGGGTCATAAATCCATACAAAATGACGAGGGCTGAAACTCTTGAAATATTTCAAAAAATGAGGAACCAACACTCAAATCCAACAAGTATAGTCCTAGGGTATCCACATTAATTTTTGGAGGACATTTGACGTTTTTTGAAAAATTGACCGGAATCGCAGTACATAATCCACGGTTTTCCGATAAAATGGCTCCGGAACGAAAATAGCTCAAATTTTGGTGGTAGTCTCTACGTACGATATAATGAGGATTGGAAATATATTAGCGCCAAAAACCTAAGAGAATGTTAGAAAAACAGCCATTTTGTATGCATGAAATATTTCATAAAATGAGGAATTGATCTGCCCATTTTTTACGCATCAAATTGATGATTTTTATTGTATTTTAACGTTCCAAATGATGTATTATACTCACTATTGGTGTTGATTATTGGTTGTTAAGTTTTATGTAATTTTGGTCATAACCACATCATTTTCGATGCGAACAATAATTGAGGCTGTGTTGAAAACCTTTCCAGAGACGTGTAGCGGCCGCGCTGCAAGCTTGGCGAAGCGTTAATAGAAGCAAAAACATATGTGTCAGAGACTTTTTCCGGTCCGCGGTGGTGAGTTTGGTGGGCCACGATGAGGCTTTGCGGGCCGCGGTGAAGAGCTTGGCGGACCGCGGTATCTGTATTTTTCTAAATACGTATTTTTCTATTTTACGTTTTCCTAGACTTTAACAACACCTTACTCTAGGTTTATTCATTCATAATTTTTAGAGAAAACAAGGGTTTCTATGTATTGTATGATGAGTTAATTCTTTTTCTTGATCTATTAATCGAAGCATCGCATTGACAATATCGTGAGTTTGATCTATTCTTTTTATTGTTTTCAATTCTTTTCTTATCTTTGGTTTTCAATTCATTCAATTATCTTTTGTGATTGCTAGATGTACCACTAGTCTAATACTATATATTAAAATCTAAAATCAATTCTTTCCTAGGTTGACACTTGCAACATTTTTATAAAACGAGTATAATAATATGAATATACAGCCCAGGCGTAAACCGGGCATGCAAACTAGTTAGTAATAATACTAATAGGCTAACAAAAAAAAAATTTCAATCTTACAAATAATACGTGTCACAATGAGAAAAGATTCTGTCGGTTTTCAAAGCTTAAAATCAGAAAAAAAAAAAAAATATATATCATTATTGAAAACCATTTATCGCTACGCTACGTCGTTTTATGTCGTGCTATACCAAGTAACAAGGCTTGTAATCCGAGTAAGTTCTACGGCTTGTTTCATCTTGGCTATGAATGCATCTATGTACTAGTTTTGAACCCCGTGAAATCACGGTTGTCTTAATTATTGGACAAATTTCATTAGTGAACTCTTTCACGGGTGCGACTGTGGGCTGTCGGATTTATCAAGATAAACACGAATGCTAGTGTTTGGAATGATGGTAGAGAAGGATACAGTGGGATTGCGAGGTCGAGTGAAGGTGTATGAGAGTTTGGGATTTGTGGGTTTCTTGGCTAAGATTATGAAGCGGGTATAACATCGGTAATCCGAGCTGAACTGTATGAAATTTTGGTTGGGTTGAGATTGGCTCACGACTTGGGGTTGAAATCGGTTATTATTGAGTCGGATTGTAAGATAGCGGTTGATATGATCAACAATGTGGCACGTTCACCTCTCAATGGCAACGAAAACAGAATGATTGGTAAAGATTGTCGAGAGTTAATGGATATGGGAGGCTGCTATACTATACAACATCAGAAGAGGGAAGAAAACGTTTGTGCTGATATTGGCTAAGCTTGGAGTGCAAGAAACTGTTGACAAGGTATTTTTGAGGCACTCTCCTTGTGATATCATCCCACTGATGCGTCACGGGTAAGCTACCCTAGAGGGACTCAGTTGTAATGCGTATTGTGGTCGGGAATACACACATGTAGTCGAGATGTCAAAGCACCTCGATGTACTTGTAATCTTTTGTCATATGTTCAATTTGATGCACTCAAAATTTTCGGATCAATGATAGCTAAATTAAATGTCAAAATGGACAATACATGAGTTTACAATGTAGCAGTTTCTTTCTTCTCCGTAATAATAGTTCGAGTCATCCTCAGTATCAAGCACTAGATGAAAGAAATACAATGTAGTGTAATGCACAGGAAACACTAATATACAAGCTGTGGCTCGAATTCTGCAAAATCAACTGATCCAGATTCGATTGGTGGCATGAGATACGCAGCTAGGATCTCTGATGCAAGGGCTGCAATCAGTGGAATTCTCTTCAAGTTCTTAACAAAGCCAATGTCATCAGTCTGTCCAACAGCTTGCAGCTTATCATTAATCACCACCATCCGATCAAGCTTCCTCTTGAACTCTGGGTTCTCCACATCAAGGACAGCCGGGAATATTCTGGCTGTGGTGCGGTTAGTCTGCCAAATACCAAAACAACATACATTCAGATTCAGACTTCTCAAATTTGTAATGTGCAAATGGAACACAAGACTTTCACTATAGGCTAACCTCGATGATGACATGCATGTCGAATTCCTTGGTGTTGAGGCCAATGCCTTCATAAAATGCTGTTCTCTGACAGTCATTGAGGTACATTGTCACATAAACCTGTTGACATTTCCAACAGATGTTGTACTCATTAGCATTTTTCAGTTGAATCAAAATTCAATAATCATTTTCTCAGCAGAAAAGGTCAGCTAGTTCGAAATATTAATGTTAGTCATGACTGATCCGAAATCCCCTGCAAATGTTTTTGGATCCTGTTGTTATGAGAGAGCTTTTAAGAAAAGGTCAGGAGCTGAAAGATTACCGAAAGACAGAAAAAACGGGACCAGAGTTTGGCCTTCCAGTCGTTGAGAAATTGTGGCTGCGCCTTCATGAGGGCAGAGAAGAAATCTCCATGTCTGTTCTCATCTTGGCACCAGTTCTCGAAGTACTTGAAGATAGGGTAACACTGAAACTCAGGGTTTTCCTTGAGGTGCCTGTAAATGGTAATGTACCTCCAGTATCCAATCTTCTCTGACAGGTAAGTCGCATAGAAGATAAATTTCGGCTTAAAGAATGTGTACTTCCTCGCCTTTGTCAGGAACCCCAGGTCCAAGGCTAGGTTGAAATCAGACAGTCCTTTGTTCAAAAATCTGCATCATTTACAAGAAAGACGAATATCGTTAGCCCCCTCCTGAAGTTCATCAAGTTGCATTCATAGCAAGGGAATGAAATGAGCAAGTTAGTGTAAGGGGTTGGCAGAACATACCCAGCATGTCTAGCTTCATCTCGAGACATAAGGGAGAAAATCTCAGCAACCACTGGATTTGTTTTCTGCAAATTACATCAGCTCACTAATCAGATACACCGTATTTCCTTTGTAGCTATGCACATCTCTAAGGCATTACTAATCAAACGCCTTTTACGACGTTAATCACATCCAAAGTTATTACTAAAATGATTATGGAGGATTTAGAGGGCTAAATTCTTGAGTTAGTATAATACTATTTCTAGCACATGACTAAATATATCAACTAAGGGTCCATAGCTCAGTGGTAGAGCATTTGACTGCAGATCAAGAGGTCACCGGTTCGAACCCGGTTGGGCCCTTAAATACGGATTTTTTATTTCAATCTCTTTTGCTTCTCCCACAATCCTACAATCTCTTTTGTATCTCCCAAAATTTACCTCTAAAATCAATCAATCAATTTCTTTTGATTCTACCACAATTGACCTGTACAATCATTCAAACTCTCTTTTGTTTCTCCTCATCAACAAATCAATCAATTAGCATAAATAAGCAATCATACGTGCAATCCCACAAAACAGTTTATCTCAACCAACCAACATCACAAATCACAAATAACACTTAAAAAAAATTACCCAAAATTCTATCTTCATAAACAAATTCATTTACTTTCATCATACCACAGTAAAAAAAAAAAAAGTTACTGAATTAACACAATAAATTAAAATCAAAGTTAAAAATTACCTTAAGCCTCCTACCAAGTTCCTTGTAGAGCAAGAAGCCAGAAAACTCAGCAGTACAAGACCTCTCCAAAAACTCAACAAAAATCTGTCTGAGTGGGCCATCAAGCTTATCAGCAGCTTCCTTAAACTCCTTGTTCCTAACAAAATGTGTCTGATTGTAATCAGTCTTAAACTCCTGCAACAGCGCC